>CAUYRB010017708.1:0-55142 GCA_963574695.1 Propithecus perrieri | reverse complement strand
CAAAAAGTTTTACTTGAATGAGAATATTTAGAATTTGACAGAGGAAAATTAAAGCAGCCTAATTATTGATTTAACATTTATTATAAAAATAGTACCTTGCAGAGACACAACAATTCTAGATATACACAAACAAATAAAAAGGTGAGGTTAATAAAAGAGAGGATTCTTTTCCCCAGTGTATGTTTTTGAGAGAGACACAGTTTTATATTGACTTGAAACAGTAGGTGATACCTCCAAAATATAGTGTGTATATTACTTAAGCAGCGATTTTTTCCTTTCTATTGCTATGTAAAAGTATGATATACAAGGTTAATATTTTTATATACCAACAGAAATATTTTTCTATACATATTACTTTATACGAATATGTAAAATTAATTTACTATTAATTTACTCAATAGAATGTTTTATACATACTGATTCTTATAGTATGTAATACATAAGACTAAGGAGTTTACAGATATCAACTCTTACTCTGGACATTTAAAATACTGGGTTTACAGCATTATGTCTGAAATAATAAAAAGAGCAGGATCAATTCATTCCCAGACAAAGGAGGAGTCTCTCTATATAATCAAGGGGAGGACTTGACATATGGAGGTAATGCAAGAGATTATATCCTTGAGAAAGATTCTTCTCTGATTGTTCACTACTCTATGAAGACTGGGCTAATTTCAGAAAGGGGAACAAAGATCCCAGATAATTTGATGTGATAGCATGACTAATGTCCCCCCCAAAGTTACCCACATTCCTAATTGCTGGAACCTGAGAACATGTTATTTTATACTGTAAAAGAGGCTTTGCAGATGTGACTAAGGATCTTGAGGTAGGGAGATTGTCCTAAACTATCTGTAGAGGCCCAGTGTAATCACAAGGGTCCTTGTAAGAGGGAGACAGGAGGATAAATCCCAATAGTAGATGTGACAGAAGGAGCAAGAGGTTGGAATTGAGAAATGGGCCAGGAGCCAAGCAATGCTGAAAAAGGGAAGGGAATGGATTCTCTCTGCAGTCTTGAGAAGGGACTCAGCCCCTTCAACATCTTGATTTGGGTTTTCTGACCTCCAGAACTGTAAGAGAATACATTTTTGTTTTAAGCCACTAAATTTGTTGTAATTTGTTACAACAGCGAGAAGAGCTAATTCATCTGACAAACACACGCTGTACCCCGATTCCAAGTAGAACCTGATAAGAAGTCAAGATTTTAGAATTCCCTAAGACCTGATTTGAGTAGCAAAAGTGTACCAGAAAACTGTAATTATGGAAACACAGTGTTCTGAGATTACATACATAGGTTTTGCTACCTGGCTGAATGGATGCCAACAATAGAAATGAAGTTTAGTTATAGATAAAGAAAGGATGTTGCATTACTTAACAGTTTCATTCCTACTAAACTAACTTATTCTTTTCCTTGATTCATTTAAGTTTGAATTTGAAGAATACATATCCTTAGCTTTGCTTTACAAAGCACATTGTCAGTTTTCTATCAGACATAAAAAGGCAGAGAGAGAGAGAGAGAATATATTGAAAGACTTAAACCAAATCAGGCTTTCCTAACAGTCTCATCAATAGACTAGGATCACTTAATGCATTTTGTTAAATAAGACACTTAGAGTTTGTTGTTCAATTTCCAATTAAAAGGAGAATCCCCATGAGTTCCCTGAATGTCTTGTTAAGATTAAATCTTCGATGACTGTTTGTATTTGCTTCTTACTGTGTTATGGAAAGCATAAGATTGATTACTATAGTGAAGTGGCAATTTCTAGACTGACAAAACAACTATAAGTGAGAAACAATCCTGTTTAATTCAGGACCAGAAGCCAATCAATATATATAAACATTATTATATTTAATATTTATCTTCAATTTATTTTAGCTTTTATAAAATCTAGATGAAATAATATTTGAGATATTTATTTTAAATGTTTTAATGCCTTTTTCATTCTCTTCAGTAAAAAGATACTTATACCAATCAGTGTTTTTCATATTTTGAGCTTTAATTTCAATTTTCTATATAAAATATTTAAGTTCCTAAAAATAAAGCCGAGGCATATAGATGTGGCTGGACTTTTTGGAAAAAAAGAAGTGGGGAGAGGAAGTCTTTAGCACCTCCAACATAGCAATGCTCTATTGAGCTGCCCCCTCACATAATGACATTGATTGACTCTATTATTTGTTAATTTATTCCCCTACACACACAAACCTATAGTCTATTTTGTACAGAAAGTAGCAGTGATCTTTTAAAAACATAAATAAAATCACAAACCCTCCAGTGGTTTTCCAGTTAATAAGGTTCTAGATTACCTGTTATTTGCCTGAAAAAATACTCATTGTGTACTAATTAATTAGATTCCCAAATTGTAGCCACTTTGACTTTCTATCCAGTAATTTTGAAATCGTGGTTATGTCGATCAATTTTCCTATGTTGAAAGTATTAAGCTCTTTTGGTATTTACTAATTTTTTTAATATGGTGTTTAAAATATTAATTAATTAATTATTAATGAACATGATATGGAACAATAATTTCTTTCTAGATTGGGAGAAGAGTTTTGGAGTATTTCAAATATGGAATTATTTTGTATTTATCATAATTAAGTTGCAATTAGTCATTTTATTTTGCTTAAAACATTATTCTGCCTATATCTTAGAATTTCATAGTATTATTTTAGTGAGGGTAGTATCTGTGTTACCTTAATAATGTACTCAGAGTCCTATGGAAGGGAATTGAAAACATGAGTCTATTCTTTAAGTAGAAATATATACTTATTTGTTTTAATAACACAGACCATTAATTGATAGAGGTAGAGGCATTCTTATAGAATGAAAAACCTTCTGTAGATTTTAGACATATTTATTTTGTCCGGATTCATAGTCAATATTCCAGAAAAGATCTTAATGGAATTGAGCCTTGTAATTTCTGTAAGTCTGTGTTAAGAAACTTCCAGAAAATTTCTAATTTATAGTTGATAAATTATAAAAGTAAAATATTAGAATAAACTTTTCCCCAGATATTTCAATAATTTTATTTGAACTTTGAATTGTGGATATATTCACAAATCAGAAAAAGAAGATAGAGCCAAAATGTCTTTTTATTAATTCTTTATAAATAAATTAGTTTGTTGGAATTGAATTTGCTTCAATTTTTCACTTGTGACTTTCTGAAGCTGCATATTCAATAGCCAAATATTTTTGAAAGGTAATATATAATGGTCTAAACTTTTGAACGTTTTAGAAGCTTTAAAAATTATAAAGATAAATGTTGGAGACCATGGCAAGCAGTATCAATATAAATAAATAAATATCTTTGATAAATATGAATTTTAGTGAAATTTCTATTGAAGTATCACGATTCAGATGAAGTCAGGTTCACAACAAATAGTCAAACTTGTTTCATTGTCCATTTCAAATATATTTGTATGATCAATATGATTGATATTTAGCTAGCATTTAAATGACTATAAATATTATCCACACATTTTCTCTTTTAAAGTAGTTGTTAATTTTAACCATGTAGCACATGAAACAAAAGAAAAATATAAGTGGTAGAACAAGTTTTCAATGTTTTTCACTATTTCTTATTCTTTTTCTGTCTTTATGTAAATAATAACATTATTGTGTATGGAATTTATTTGAGCACGATACTTTGGACATAATAAATAATATTGAAGTCAGGAACAATCCATTTAGGTGAATTGCATTTGTTCTGTGCCACGTATTTAAAGTAATAACTTAACCATAACCACCTCTTACAATGGAATAGATGATGTTCTGAGAGAGAGATAAAACAAAATAAAAATGAAGTATGTAAATTAATGAAAATTTATTAAACCATCTGGAAGTAATTATATGTCACCTCCACATGCAAAAATCAGTACCTATACCAGTGATCTGATAGAATATTTGTCAAAAACACCCTCAAAAGTTGATAATTAAAATAATCATGATCTATATGCTTAATGTAATCTTTGTCTTATCATATATAGTTTAGTAAAAATCATTTTGAACCATATAACTTAATTGTAAAACAGCCGTGGATACAAATGAAAAAAAGCAGAATCTATGCTTGAGTTCATAATAGATTCCAGATAGTCTTAAGTGACAAAAATGTTAACTGAATAAAGGATAATAACTATAATAAGAAGCTGGATTCTAACTTCAGATTTAAATTTCTTGTGGATGTGTTATCTTCCCTGTGGTTTCTACTTGAAAGTCACAATTAGTTTATTATTACTTAACAGTAGGAAGTCTTATGAAGTTCAATTTTGTGAAGGTCTGAAACTCTCTTTAATTATCCTCCAGGACTCTGAGACTATGTTATGAAACTTTTAAGTTTTAATATTTTTGTCTTTATTCAATTTTACCAATTAAACTATATAGTAAGTGCATTAAACAAGTTCAATAATTAAGCAACTCTTCAAAGGATCCTTTTGGAAAAGAATGCATTTTTCCATAGCAATTTACACAGTTCAGTGCTAAATTTTAAGTGATCAATATATAACTTATGTTTGCCTCTTTCAAAAATATCTTTATATCAGATAGCCTTTAAAATGGTACACAATCCATATTGAGAGTTTGAATTGGAAATATTAATGACATTGTCGCTTCTAATATAACGTGTAATTAATTTTTACCTGAATTAAAAATATTACACATAAATCATTGTATCTGGCTATTTTTTAGGCAAGATTACAGACCGTTTTCTGTTTGGACTCATGCAACATACTTCTGTGTAATGGTTAGTATTATGTGTCAGCTTGGGTAGGCTGTAGTATTCATTTATTTAATCAAACTCTAATTCAGTGTTGCTGTGAAGGTATTTTGTAAATGCAGTTAATATCTATAATTAGTTACTTTAAGTAAAGATTACCCGCTATAATTTGGGTAGATGTCATCAAATCATTCAGAGATATTAAGAACAAAACTTGAGGTTTTTCAGAGAAGAAATCCTGCCTGAACTTTCAGCTACTGGCTGACCTTGAATATTTCAAGCACAAGACTGAAATATCAGCCTTGTCTGAGTTTTTAGCTTGTCAGACTGGCCTGTCCTACAGATTTTGTACTTGGCAACCTTTATAATTCTGCGATCCAATTCTTTAAAATAAAACTTTCTTCTCATTCTCTAGCTACATAGATGGATGAATAGATAGATGATAGATGGATAAAGATGCAGATGTGAATATATCCTATAAAGTCTGTATCTCTGGAGAACTCTAACATGCTTTCCAACCACCAGTCTCCTTTCTATTTCTTTCTATAGTTTTATCATTTCACCAATATTACATAAATGGATCATATAGTATAAAACCTTTGAGTTTTGATTTGTTTTTGTTTTACTCAGCATAATTTTTAGAAATTCATCCAGGTGTTTTCTTTTTATTGCTGAGTAGTATTCCATGGTATGGATGTACCACACTATGTCAATCTATTCACTGATTTAAAGACATCTGAATTGTTTCCAGCCATGGCAATTATTAATATTAATACGAAGAAAGAAGCTATAGAAATTACTTTATGAGTGTTTGCATTAGCATAAATCATTATTTCTCTGACCTATATGCCCAGTAGTCTACTTGCTTGTTCTGATAGTTTGCGTGTTTAGTTAAGTAAGAAATTGCCTGCTTTCTTACTCAAAGAAAATACAGGAACTTTACAGTAGCTTTACATGTCCTTGATAAATATAAAAGCAATCCAGTTTCTCAGTATCCTCATCAGCAGTTGGTGTTATCATTAATTTTTAAAATTTTATTTTAGCCACTGTGATGGGTGTGTAGTGCTATCTCATTGCGGTTTTAGTTTGCATTTTTCCTAATAGTTAATTATGTTAAACATCTATTTTTGTTATTTGTCATCTCTATATTTTCTCAAAATGAGATAGATTGATTCCTCCCATCCTATTTTTCTTTTCAAAATGCTTTTACTTATTTTAATTTTTTACATTCAATATAAATATTAAAATAATATTGTCCAAAGTATCTGGCTGAGATTTTTATAGAAATTTTAAGAAACTTATATATGAATTTGGAGAGAATTGACATATTTAATATGCTGAGTTATACAATCCATGAACATAGTCTGTGTTTCCATTTATTTAACTTTTCTTTGACTTCTTTCATCAGAATTTTTTGGTTTTACCATGCAAGTGCTATATATGTTTTGTTAGACTTACACCAATGTATTTCTTCTTTTGAGTCACAGTAAGTGGTACTATATTTTCAGTTTTGGTGTTCATGTGCTCCTTGCTGATATATACAAATATGATTGATTATTTTTATTGATCCATAATATCTGTAGATACTTATGGGGTACATGGGATATTTTGTTATATGCATATGTTGTGTAATGATTAAGTATTTAGAGTATCCATCATCTCAAGTATTTATCATTTCTATGTGTTGGGAACATTACAAGCTCTATCTCCTAGTTATTTTGAAATACATAATGCATTGTTTTTAACTATAGTCACCCTATTCTGCTATCAAACATTAGAAGTTATTTCTTCTATCTAACTGTATATTTGTACCCATTAACCAACCTCTCTTCACCCCCACCCCACCCACACCCTTCCCAGCCTCTGGTATCTGTCATTCTACTCTCTTCCTCCAACTGATCAACTATTTTAGTTCCCAGATATGTGTGAGAACATGTGATATTTGTCGTTCTGGGCCTGGCTTCACTTAACATTTCACTTAACATAATAACCTCAAATTCCATCCATGTTGCTGCAAATGATGTGATCTCATTCTTTTTTACAACCAAATAATATTCCACTGTGTATCTGTATATTCTGTATATCACATTTTTTTTACACATCTGCATGTTGATGGACACTTAGGTTAATTAATGGGGATGCAGATATCCCTTTGATATACCGATTTCCTTTCCTTTAAGTGAATACACGGTAGCGGGATTAGTGGATAGTACAGTAGTTCTATTTCTAGTTCTTGCAGAAATACTCTTTTTACATACTAGCTATAGTAATTTACATTCCCACCAATAGCACCAACAGTGTATAAGAGTTCGCTTCTCTTCACGTCCTTTACATCTGTTACTTTTTGGCTTTTTAATAATAGCCACTTTCACTGGGGTGAGGATATTTTTTCCTTATTTTTTTATTTGAATTTCACTGATGATTAATGATGTTGAGCATTTTTAAATACACCTTTTGGTCATTATTTGTATGCCTTCTTTTGAAAAATGGAGAAACATCTATTCCTTATTCATTCATATCTTTAGCCTTTTTTTTTTTTTTTTTTTTAAGACAAGGTCTCTCTCTGTTGCTCTGGCTGGAGACCTTACTGCTGTAACCTTGAACTCCTGGGCTCAAGTCATCCACCTGCCTCAGGTTCCAGAGTAGCTAGGACTAAGGGTGTGTGTCACCACACTCAGCAGTAACAAGGTATCACTATGTTGCCCAAGCTGGTCTCGAGCTTCTGTTTTTCTGATTCAGCCTGGTGGACAAGTACCAAGCTTTCAGTAACAGTTTCATCTCAAAGGAAAAGACTATGCCTTCTAGAATATTGTAAATTTTCATTTCAGATTTATTTGATCTTTTGTCATTCTTGAGGTGATTTCATCACTGTTATAAGATGCTTTTTTCCCCTCAAATAAGTAACTCAATAATATAATTTTATTGTTACAATGGTGTACCAGAACACTTCATAAAATATAATGTAACAACTGATTTTCTTGGCTTTAAAAAGCATTCATTGGGACTTCTGTAATTCTTTAAATTTATTTTACCACTAAGCAACATTTCCTAACATTTCTCTTTTTTTACAACTGATCCATAATCTAGAAAATATACTTTTGCATTCATCACTGAAACCATACTGATTTATATAGTAAACTATTTTACTATTGACTATTTATGTCAATGAAATCAAGGATAAAACAAATTTAGTCACTTTACAAAACTTTTATGCAACTGTATTAACTATCATGGTAGAACCTTCTAGTTTAATAAAGTTGAATAATTAATTAACACATTCATAAACACATAATATTCTGATACCAAGATGTTTTGTTTCTCCAAATCTCAAGCAGTAAAAAAGTACTAAAACAGATGCGAGTGAATTCAGGTATGTGACTAAACATATCTTTGTGATGAGTTGTAAATGGAAAATATTTTCAACAATGAGAGATTATCTCTCTAGCGAACATTTCTTTAGAAAGTAGATTTATTTGTTTTGTATGTCCTACATAACACATGGGGTAAATTAATGTATAACATAATAAAACATTTTAAATATCAAGCTCAATGATTACTCTATCTTTGTAGATGATACTGAAAACATTAAAAACAAAGTACAAAACTTTTCGTATTTAATACAACTAAAATACATGTTATATAGTCATATACATAAATAACTGAAATGTAAAGTAGAAAGTGACAATAAAAAATTATTGATAATACAGTATAAGGTAGTTTAGAGGGTGAATAAATTACTGTTGCCACAGAAGATCTCATAAAGAGGTGGAGGAGGGAATGATTTGTATGTAATTAACATTCCAAGAAAAAAAAGAAAAGAAAGAAAGAATTCAGCCTTTTAATTTTTCCCTCGATCTGCTTTCCTACCAGTTACCTACTTAGAGGTAGAATTTAAAAGTAGAGTTGTATTCCTTATATTCCCTAAATACTTAGGAAAAGACAGTGAAAATTTGATAAACTCTCAAGGCTCAAGTGATACCGTTAAAAATATTTGATCAAAAACAAACAGCTAAAATTTTAGATCCGGATTGGCCTTTATCATTAACACCTTAGAGGACAGATTTCTTTCAGGTGCATTTTTTTTTTATTTCAGCATATTATGGGGGTACAGATGTTTAGGTTACGTATGTTGCCCTTGCTCCCCCTCCTCCCCTAAGTCCGAGTTTCAAATATGTCCATTCTTCGGGTGGTGCGCATTGCACTCTTTGTGTGTGCAAATACCCGTCCCCTCCTCCCTCCTCCCTCCTCCTCCGTCCCCCCTCCCCCCTCCTCCCTGCCCATAAGTGCACATATAAGAATAACATAAGGTGCATTTTTTTTAAGGGAAAATTGTATATTTGTGCAGACAGTATCCATCTTTTGAATTGAGGATTTGAGTCTAAGTAGTCTAGAATATACTAAAAGCTCAAATCTATAACATAAAAATGAAATAGCTATACAATAATAACTCACACTAAATGACACAAATCCTTAAAGCTATATTTAGGCATAATTTTTATCTAAGAAAGGTTCTCCTCTATGTGCGAAGAATATTCACTTTGATAAATTGGACATTTTCCAGAAAGCACAAGTGTTGTATTAAAGAATGAAAAACATAACATAACTCAGCTAACAGATCAACAGCATAACCTTAATGATTGAAACAGCCAAATAATGAAAATTTTATTTCCCATATGTCTTAATACCAAATTTATACTATATTAAATATAAATTCTAAAATAATTAGATATTAATTATCTCTTTAATTTGTGATTATAAGATAGGAACTAAGCTAAAGTATTAACTTTGTAGCATACGTTAAATATCTATCAAATAGTTTAAATAAAACTGTTAGAAAATTATAACATTATAGTATAGATCTATATTTTAATCTGTTATAAAAATGGAATCTTTAGATAGTTAATTATACAATTATTTTATATTGATTAAAATATAAAATATAATGATTTGTATAAACTATAGTTCAAATCCTCCAGTAATTCTAATTGATATACTGCATCATTTAACCTATATTTATTTTCTTTCTTTGTGTTAAAGATTGGTCTGATAATCTAAGATTAACTAGGATATGTGAATACTTATTTGTGAGTTCATTTTTTGGGCTTTTTGTATAAAATGTACATGTTAAATAAGTTATATAATATTAAACTTTTTTCCCAGCATACATTGTTTTCAAATTATGGAAAATATTCATAGGGAGAAATGTGAATATCACAAAACAAATCTTTTCTTAAAATAACAACTTTGAAAAACTGCAGAAAAGAAAGATTGAGGGACTGTGTTTTTCCAGAGTAATAAATCTAAAAACTGCCTAATTTAATAAACAAAAAAAGAAACCAAGAGGTTACTGGAGATATACTGAGCTCACAATTATTCTAAATAAAAAACAGATTTTGGTTTTTAAACTATCTGAATGTAAATTTGTCTGGTTACTAAGGGATTGATGAATAAATCTTATTACATTATACTTTACTCTGTGTATTTTGGAAATCACTGCCATAAATTTGTGACTCTTGAGAAATTCCATAATTTACAGAATCCATGACACTAATAGTATCTTTCTTTTGAGTTTAGGAAATCAATTTACTTCTCAGTTGAAGCTCTTCAGAAGTAAGAGAATTGCTAGGATGACAATTACAATTCTGTAATTGAGTATATGTATATGTGTGTGCATGCATACATATGTATGTAGATTATTTGAGTGTGTGTGTTCAATTTACTATTTATATTTTGGTATATTTGCTAGTACTATACATATAAAAGTTATAATTTTAAGTTCACACATAAATCATTTTTTCTTCTTTAAAGAAAGTATAATTCTATAAATGTTATGATTGACATGTTTATATAGGATTGAAAATTCAAATCCCATCAGTGATTTGTGTCAGGTTTTTTTTTAAGTCATAGCTATCTTTTCTTAAATTTTTTTTTATTTCAGAATATTATGGGGGTACAAATGTTTTGATTACAAAAATTGCTCTTGTACCATTTAAGTTGAAGTTATAAGTGTGCCCATCCCCCAGATAGTGTGCACTGTACCTGTTAGGTATGAATTTACCCATCCCCTTCTCCTTACTCCCACATGCTTGGTTTCCGAAGAATGTTATTTCCATATGTGCACATAAGTGTTGATCGATTAGCTACAATTTAATGGTAAGTACCTGTGGTGTTTGTTTTCCATTCTTGTGATACTTCACTTAGAAGAATGGTCTCCAGCTCCATCCAGAATAGTACAAGAGGTATAAGTTCACTATTTTTTTTTTTTTGGCTGAGTAGTACTCCATGGTGTACATAAGAATCTTTTACATAAGGTTACCTCAATACTTATGATTGCTTTATATATATTATCTAACTTCTTATCAAATTCCTTCATTATATATAGTTTATATGCTTGAAATTAAATGACCGTTGGAATCTGAGACAATTTACTCTTCTGAAGACAAAGCTGACTTCAGTGTTATTTCTTTGATGTTACAAATAAAGAAATGGATGACAGATGGTTAAATATTTTGGTACTTGCAGCTACAAACAAAATAAAATTCAAAACCAAGAGAACTGTCATCGTCACATATATATCTGTAATTATAGTGGTAGCGTGGGCTCCAGGATTGTCTGATTTAATGGATCAAAAATGTTATATATACTTGCCCTGTGTTCTTCTCTCTCTCCATTTATTATCTTTAGTTCTAGCTTCATATCAAGATAGCTACAACAGTTTTATTTTATTTTATTTTTTTTATTTCAGCAAATTATGGGTGTACAGATGTTTAGGTTACGTGTGTTGCCCTTGGTTCTCCCCCTCACCGAAGTCCGTGTTTCAAATATGTCCATCATTCGGGTAGTGCACATTGCACTCCTTGTGTATGCAAATACCCGTCCCCTCCTCCCTCCTCCCCCCTCCTCCCGCCTCCCTCCCCGTGGTACAGATGTTTAGGTTACGAGGCGGGGAACTAAGGGGAACTAAGGGCTACAACAGTTTTAGAAATCATAATGTGCTTGACACTACCCAGAGGAAGAGTAAAGAGTGTCTCTTTGAGTTTTTCTTATATCTCCTTGGCCAGAACTTGATTATCTGCCCATCTCTGAACCAATCACTGTCAAGAAGAACTGAGAACACAGATACAAAACCTTCCTCATATTGTCATCTAATCTTCGACAAAGCAGACAAAAATATACGTTGGGGAAAAGAATAACTATTTAATAAATGGTGCTGAGAAAACTAGATAACCACATGCAGAGGATTAAAACTGGATCCTCACCTCTCACCTCTCACAAAAATCAACTCACAATGGATAACAGACTTAAACCTAAGGTGTGAAACCTTAAGAATTCTAGAAGAAAATGTTAGGAAAACTCTTATAGACATCAGCTTAGGCAAAGAATTTATGAAGAAGACCCTAAAGCAATCACAGCAGCAACAAAAATAAATGGGACCTGATCACATTAAAAGGCTTCTGCACAGCCAAGGAAACGATCATTAGAGCAAATACATAGCCTACAGAATAGGAGAAAATATTTGCATGCAACACATCTCATAAAGGGCTGATAACAAGAATCTATTTAGCACTTAAGAAAATTAACAAGAAAAAAATCAAACAACCCCATCAATAAATGGACAAAGGACACGAACAGAAACTTTTCAAAAGAAGACAGAATAATGGCCAACAAACATAGAAAAAAGTCTTCAACATCTCTAATCTTTAGTGAAATGCAAATCAAAACCACGATGAGATATCACCTAACTGCAATGAGACTGGCCTTTATCAAAAAATCCCAAAACAACAAATGCTGGAGTGAATGTGGAGAGATAGGAACACTCTCACACTGCTGGTGGGACTGCAAATTAGTACAACCTCTGTAGAAAGTAATTTGGAGATATTTCAAAGAACTAAAAATACAAGTACCATTTGATCCAGCAATCCCATTATTAGGCATCTACCCAAAGGAAAAAAAGACATTCTATAATAAAGATATCTGCACTTGGATGTTTATGGCAGCATAATTCATAATTGCAAAGATGTGGAAACAACCAAGTGCCCATCAACACATGAGTGGATTAATAAAATGTGGCATATGTATACCATGGAATACTACTCAACTACAAAAAACAATGGTGAACTAGCACCTCTTATATTATTCTGGATAGAACTTGAGCCCATCCTTCGAAGTGAGGTATCACAAGGATGGAAAAACAAGCTCCACATATACTTATCATCAAATTGGTACTAACTGATCAACACTAAGGTGCTTATATGTTAGTAATATTCACTGGGTGCCAGTCAGGTGGGAGCGGGGTGGTGGGGGTGGGTCAACTCACAACTAATGGATGTGCAGCACATTGTATGGGGGAAGGGCACGCTTGTAGCCCTGGCTTGGGTGAGGCAAAGGCATTATATGTAGCCAAAATGTTTGTACCCCCATAATATTCTGAAATAAAAAAATATGAAACCATAACCATTTCTAACTTACTATATGCATTTGTGTCATCAAAATTGCTTTTTAAGATACATAATAAAATGTAGTTACAGGGATAGCATGTAGTTTTCTCTTAAAATTTAATGTCAATACAGTATTTTTCTCTACTGAAAAAAATTGACATTTATCTAAAGTCCCTTCTCATCATCACTGTAAACAAGGTTCAGAGGGAAATATTTTCAAAAAGCAGGCAAAGAAAAATCACATACGACTTTATCATAAGCTAAAAATATAAAATCCCAAACACTAATGTCAAATTCTGGTAAGCTATCTTGTTCTGTGTAGTAGAATTGATCTTGCTACATAAAATAGGCCTAAATATAGAGGGAATATGTGAACTATCAGGCTTATTTCTCTATTCGCCTAAACTCCCAAACTTGAATTTAAAGATTTAATTGGACCCAAGGTCATACACGAGCTCCAGGAAAAAAAGAAAAAAACTGCAGACATGTTGACTTATAATACTTGGGGGAACAAAAGAGTAAGGTAAGGTAAGCTTGAGCCCTGCTACTTAAGTGAGAAGACACAGGGAAGGAGATGGAAAGAGATTCCTTAGTCCTCTCCTGTGAAAGTAAACATTTAGATCACTTACTCGTTTTTTTGTGGGGATTATGGGAGCCTAACTAAATAATTCAGATAAAGAGCAAGTATCTGTTTACAAACAAAATCATACCAAATGTTGAAATATTTAACATGATCCAAGAATGCAGCAAAGATGCCTGGTTTCAACACTTCTACTCAATATTGTACTGAATGACTTAGTGATTACAATAAGACAAAATAAGAAGAAGAAGGAGAAGGAAAGAAGAAAGAAATGCATAACGATTGACAAGAAATGAAAAAATTCCCCATTTATAGATTACATTATTGTTTATGCAGAAAATTCCAAGGAATATAAAAAAATTAAGTAGAACTATTAAATGAATATAGCCAGATAAAATTACAAGATACAATATTAGAATAAAAAATCAATTCTGCAGTTGTATGCCACCACTAATCATTTGGAAAATAAAACTTTGAAATTCCATTTACAATAACATCAACATTATTAATAAATACATTTTAAAAATTATGCAACACCTTTACAAAACATATCTGTGGTAAAATTAAAATCTACAGAAATGGATAAATATACTATTTTTATGAATTTGAGTATGCATTTTTGTTCTCACAGATTTATCAATAGTATTAACACAACACAAACAAAATTTTAGAATGTGTTTATGTATTTATGACAAACTGATCTTAAAGTTTATTTTTAAAAAAAGGTAAAAAAAGAAGAAAAATTTTTTTAAAAAGGGTTGGATGGCTTGCATAAGCTTGAGCAAAGGTTTATTCCAATCACTACACTGTAATATTGATAAAAATATTACAAAAATATTATTATTAATATAATCAGCATTACTCAATAATAAAATGTCAAGGAATTAATCTTTACACTACGATTAATTGATTTTTGGCAAAGTTGCAAAATAAGTCAATTGAGGAAAGGAAAATCTTTTCAACAAATGGTTTTGAAACATCTGGATACCCATATGGGAAAAAAAAGAAAAAAACAAAACAACTGATCTATACTTCACACCATATTCAAAAATGAACTTGGAATGGGACATAGCCTAAGTATAAAAGATAAAACTATAAAATTATGAGAAATCTGGGGAAAAAATTCTTTGAAAACTTGGATTAGGAGAAAAATGTTAGATAGCAAGCACGAACCATGAGTTATAAATGAAAAATTTGATTGATTGGCATTTATATTATTAAACATCTTTGTTCATAGAAAATTATTGTTAAGAAAATTAAAAGGTAAGCAATAGACTGGAACAATGTATTTGTAAATCATAAATACGACAAATGACTTTGTTCAGTTTATGTAAAGAACTCTTATAGCCAAATTAAAAAATGATGGGCATAAAACTACAACTGTTGATGAGGATTTGAAGCAACATGGATTCTAATATACCACTGCTGGGAATGTGAAATGGTTGCAACCACTTTGGTTAGCAGAAAAATTCTCATTCACCTACCACATGGCAATGTAATCCTATCCTAAATATTTAACAAAGAAATAAACAAAATTATAAGTCCATGCAAAACTTTGTATGTGGATATTCCGAAGCAGCTTTATTTGCAGCAACTAAAAAGTGGAATCAACCCAAATGTTCTTCAATATTTTAATAGATAAATATATTAATCTATACCTATAAAATAGATGAATACTCAATGGTGAAAAGAAACTACTTAAGACACTCAACAACATGTATATATCTCAGAATCATCATGCTGAATGAAAGAATCCTGACAAAAAGAAGTGCATTCTATGTGATTCCATTTGTAGAAAAAGCAAACTGATCTATTAATATTTTAACTGTGATAGTTAATTTTATGTGTCAGCTAGACTGGACCATGGAGTGCCCAGATATTTGTTAAAACATTATTCTTAGTTTGTCTATGAGGGTGTTTTTGCATGTAATGAACGTTTCAATGTAGACTGAGTAAAGCAAATTGCTCTCGCTAGTGAGGGTGGACCCCATCTAATCAGCTAAAGGCCTGAAGAGTACAAAAAGGTTGACCCTTTCATGAGTAAGAGAAAATTCCTTCTCCCTGAGTGCCTTGAGCTGGGGCATTGGTCTTTGCTGGCCTTGGGACTCAAACGGAAACATCAGCTCTTCTTGAGTCTCATAGCTTTCATACTGGAAATTACACCATTGGCTCTCCTGGTTTTCAGTCTTTCTGACTTGAACTGGATCTGTACATTGGGTGTCCTGGGTTTCCAGCTTGTCGACTGCAGATCTTGGGACTTTTCAGCTTCCATAATTATGTGAGCCAATTCCTCATAATAAATTATAAATTATAATTTGGAATATATATATTCAATATATATTATGTGAATATATGCACACATATATTTATCTTCCATAATCATATGAGTGAATTCCTTACAATGAATTATATGTGTGTGTGCATATCACACTTTTTAAGTGTGTGTATGTATATATATAGAACATCTTCCATTTGCTTTGTTTGTCTGGAGAACTTTGACCAATACATTGACAGCAAGCAAGTCAGTGAATAAAGGAAGGAATGACTACAAAAAGGTATGAGAAATTTTGGGGGGGGCAGTGAATATGTCTTTAACTTAAATGTGCTGTTATTTTCACAGATGTATTTAAATAACAGAACTCATTCATACATATTAGATATATAAAGTGTACTCATATAAATTATTTTTCAACAAAGTTGGTTAAAAAATAAAAATGACTACCCATTGCTGACTTCTTGAAGAACAGTGTTTCTATCATGCCATCACTAAGACATAAGCCATGTCCCAATCCTATGCTAAGCCATTCCTTTATTTTTTATCAACTTCAGAAGGAATAGGAGATAGCTGAGAGAAAAGAGAAATTATCCCCTACCCATTTTAAACCACATTACTGAAATTAAAAAAGAAAAAAATATTAAATTTAAATATATCCTTCCCTGCTACAGTGGCACTGACATTGACACATATGAAAGGAAATACTCTGATGATCGAAAAACACCATAATGAGTGGATTAATAAAATATGGTATATGTATACAATGGAATACTACAAAGTTATAAAAAACAGTGATGATCTAGCACCTCTTATATTTTCCTGGATAGAGCTGGAGCCCATCCTCCTAAGTGAGGTATCACAAGAATGGAAGAATAGGCACCACATGTACTGCCATCAAATTGGCACTAACTGATTGACACTAAGGTGTTCACATGGAAGTAATATTCTTTGCGGGTGAGGGTCGGGGGTGGGTAAACTCACAACTAAGAGATGCAGTGAGCGTTGTAGGGGGGAAAGGGCACGTCTCAAATCATGGTTGGGATGTGGCAAAGTCATAACATGTAACTGAAACGTTTGTACCCCCATAATTTCCTGAAATAAAAAAAAAGTGTAAAAGGGTTATTAGCATTTCTGAACAATATAAAGCAGAAGTAGTAAGATCAATATAACTAATATATTAAGTTAAAATTCTCTTTTGCCATAACAGTTGATAGGATTTTATGTACCAATCTCAGGAAAGTGTTACAGACATTTAAAAAAGAAATACATTAAATAAAAATAAAATCTATTAAAGAAAAATAAAACACCATAAGAAACCTAGCGGAATTAAAGACTCAGCAAAAAATTCATAATTTTCCACTATCCACACAAATTGCTGGATGTTTTTGTTGTTGCTGCTGTGTGATTGATTTTTTTCAGATTTTGAGATTTCCTTCTCAGGAGATAATGATTTCCCACTGCTTGAGTTCTTGGATTCATAGTGAAATATAGCATACCCTCATTCCCAACCATAGCACCAGGGTAAAAAATTACCCATATTGTATCAATCATATTAGCATATTGCCCTAATCAGAGTGATTGCATCATTCACAGCCAATCATAGTCTACATGGGAGATTTGTTAGGTGAGCTTGGGACTGATAGAAATTTCTTTCTGTTTAATATGGATGCAAAATTTTGCAGGCATGTAATTTTAACAACTTTCCATATGGAAGGATCTTCACTGGCAGTGAAGTGAATTATAGAGAAAGAGAGAGACAAAAGATAGAGGGAGGGAGAGAGAGAGAGAGCTCTGATAGTCTAATGTTTTCATTTGACCTCATAGATACTTCTCTGCCCAAAGCTCAAGGATATTTTATGACAGCCAAAATATTTTTTAATTGCTTAACCTAGTTTTAATTAATTTTCTGGTATCTACAACTCAATAGATTTTTTTTATTTAGTTTTTCTTTTATTTCAGAATATTACAGGGGTGCAACTGTTTTGGTTACACAAATTGCTTTTATACTGTTTGAGTCAAAGTTATAAGTGTGCCCATCCCCCAGATAGTGTCCATTGTACAAGTTAGGTATGAATTTACCCATCGTCTCCTCACCCCTCCCACCTGCTTGGTCGCCATTGAATGTTACTTCCATGTGTGCACGTAAGTGTTGATCAATTGGTACCAATTTGATGGTGAGCATATGTGGTGCTTGGTTTACCATTCTTGTGATACTTCACTTCAGAGAATGGGCTCCATCTCCATCCAGGATAATACAAGAGGGGCTGGTTCACCATTGTTTTTTGTGGCTGAGTAGTACTACATGGCATACTTATACCACATTTTATAAAACAACTCATGTATTGATGGGCACTTGGGTTGTTCCTACATCTTTGCAAATGTGAATTGTGCTGCTATAAACATCCAAGTGCAGATGTCTTTTTTATAGAATGTCTTTTTTTCCTTTGGGTAGATGCTCAGTAATCCCAGTAATGGGATTGCTGGATCAATGGTAATTCTACTTTTAGTTCTTTGAGGTATCTCCATACTACTTTCCATAGAGGTTGTACTAGTTTGCAGTCCCACCAGCAGTGTGTGAGTGTTCCTATTTCTCTGCATTCACGTCAATATTTGTTGTTTTGGGACTTTTTGATAAAAAACATTCTCACTGAAGTTAGGTGATATCTCATTGTGGTTTTGATTTGCATTTCCCTGATGATTAGAGATGTTGAACATTTTTTCATGTTTCTTTGGCCATTAGTCTGTCTTCTTTTGAAAAGTTTCTGTTCATGTCCTTTGTCCACTTTTTGATAGGGTTATTTGATTTTTTTCTTGCTGATTTTTGTGAATTCTATATAGATTCTATTTATCAGCTCTTTATCAGATGTGTAGCATGCAACTATTTCTCCTGTTCTGTACGTTGTCTATTTAATCTCGTATTAATTTCCTTGGCTGTGCAGACGCTTTTTAATTTGATTAGGTCCCATTTATTTATTATTGTTGTTGCTGTGATTGCCTTTGGAGTCTTCTTAAAAGATGTGGAAATAAACCAAGTGCCCATAAATACACGAGTGGATTAATAAAATGGGGTATATATATATATATATATATATATATATATACCATGGAGTTCTACTCAGCCACATAAAACAATGGTGATCTAGCACCTCTTGTATTAGAGCTGAGCCCATTCTACTAAGTGAAGTAGCACAAGAACGGAAAAACAAGCACCACAAGTACTCACCATAAAATTGGCATTAACTAATCAATGCTTACATGCACATATAGTAGTAACATTCATCGGGTGTCAGGAAGGTGGAAGGAGGGAGGAGGAGATGGTTATACACACCTAATGGAAGCAGTGTGCACCATCTGGGGGATGCACACGCTTGAAGCTCTGACTTGGGTGGGGCAAAGGCAATATATGTAACTTAAATATTTGTACCCCCATAATATGCTGAAATAAAAAAAAATAAAAAATGACAAAAAATATATAAAATAAATAAATATTTAACCCCCCAAAATTTAATTTGCATCCCTACAATGTTGAACAGCTAGTAAATGATATAATTTATGAATAAAGCAGATACTAAAAGAATAAGTAATGAAAGAAAAAGAAAATCAGAATCTGTGGCACGTTATATGACAGAACAATTGAGAAAGCATTTTCAGCTGAAGAGATACAGAAAATACTTTATGCATTTTTCACCAGATGAGAAGTGTTCTTATGACTTGAGCATGTAAACAAGTGGATACACTCAGTCATTTCAGAAAGGACAGCATAAAACCAGGCTGTTTGAATAAATGAATGTTATTGCATCTCAAAAAGCCCCATACTTCACATATCCAAAACTTGAGCTCATTATCTTCTTCCAATTTATTTATGTTCTGTATTGTTTTAGTGCCACAATCCACAGATTTTTAAAGCAGAATTCAGCATTATCTTCTATTCATACTTTAATCTGATTTTGAACAAGATGTGTCAATTTCTTGTCTTGACTCTCATTAATAGCTCCAGCATTCAGAATTAATGTGTAAAGTTCTAGAGAATGCCTGCACTTATATAAAAAAGCCATTTTGTTATGGGATATCTTCTTATATCCAAGTAATTTACATGTTATTTATTTACCCCATAAATCCATAAATTTCAGATTTATTTATAAGTTCTTTAGTCAGACGAGGTGCATCTTTGTCAACATATTGTGTGCAAAACTCTTCTTCTGACAAATATCACGAATATGTTTGCCTTGAAGTCTGTCAAATCACCATGTTTACAATGGTATTTTGTCGTATAACATCCTCTTTGTTTTGTGGTTGTCCCTGGCAAAAGAAGAAAATAGTCTATAGTCATGCTGTTAAATCATTCCTTTCCACAACCATTTATCTTTTTTTATTCCTTGCACTATATGTTTATCTCATTTTCAAAGACTGCCTTTATTATTTGAAACAACAGCATGTCCTCTCCTTTCACTCACATTTTGTATGCACATATATTTTAAACATTCTAAATCTAGATTGTAAGCCCCCATGACATGAACTATGCATTATTTTTCTTAGCACACAAACATAGGTTAGTCCACCACATTGTCCAACGTGTAGCAATAAATTTATAAACGTTTGTGAAATGTCAGGGGAAAAAAGAATTTCATGAAAAGAACTGTCTAATCCGGATTATTGTAACTTTATAAAATATAAAATAATGATATAAACATGGTAGGTTCTGATGACAACATCTGAGCAGTAGCAGATAATAATTTATAGAAATAATTTATTTTTACTTCAATATAAATTAAAGAGAACTTATGAACAGTAAGTAACTTTTTAATGGAAAATTTTATAGAGTTAATTGTAGATAATTGTAAGAAATAATACAGAGATATCCAATATACCCCTTCCCCAATATCTCCCAAAGGTAACTTCTTGTAAAACTATAGTACTATATCATACCAGGATTTGACATTTATACAATTTACATATCTTATTCAGATGTCTTTAGTCTTACTTGTTCTGGTGTGTGTGTGGTTGTGTGTATTTACTTCTATACAATTTTATCACATGTGTGGGTTTGTGTATTTACCACCACAGTCAAGTACAGAACAGTTCCATCACTACAAGAATCCCTCCTAGAGAGTCACAACTCTTCAAATAGCTATTTCATGTTATTTTTTCAAAACATAGTAATTAAAGATGGATTCATAACAGTGAAATATATAGAGAAGCTATGTCAGCTCCTAATCACTTATTATATATCTCATTCTTTTTGCTATCAAGGATATGTTAAAAAGAGACACCACATTACTTAAGACATTGTATGTTTGTACACGCACACACACGTTAAGATAATTCCAAAGAAAGCATCCTGCAAATTATTTACTACTTTCAAAATAACTCTAGTATGAGAAATGTAATCATTATCTTGGGATAAAAATGTTTGAATAATAGAGTTGTAACACAAATTATGTACTACTTTCACTTTGATTCTCTTACTGAGAAAATTAACTTAAAATGTGATAAAATGAAATTGCCTCCTTTCCTCTGAAGCTGGGCTCTTGTAATTTCAACATCAATATCTTTCAGGCCTGTTGTTTCCAGCAAAAGCTTTCATTAGAATCAAATGCAGTAAAAGCTAGGAGGAGGGCTGAGCTGCCATTCAATGTAAAATGTATGCTATGAACAAGCTTTCATAATTGTTACTCACATTCTACATGAGACAAGATGCCAGTTGATAAAGTGATTGGAGAAATGGGATAAAGAGAACAGAAAAGAGTAGATCTGTCAAATACATTCTTTTGTGGTTTTATTGCTTAATATTCCCTCCTAGAAAAAGACAAGAAACATTTATTTTGCAATCTTACACAGACAGATTTAAGGATTAAAAAAGAAAATTAACTGCTGTAAATTATTAATGGAGCTGTTAAAATTCTTAAGTAACATTATTTCAATAAATAAAGTTGTAAAGGAATATGAAAATATCAGATGTTGTGCTTTCTATTATCAATTTATATTTTCCCAAATATGCTATATGGAAGATAGATTTATTTGCTCAAAATAAAAATAACATAATACCTCAGATCTTTACATTTACATTCATCTCTATTACTCAAAAATTCCTTTTCTGTACATTATACATCAAGGAAGTAGCTAAATCACAGTCATGGTTATAGTTAAGAGAACTTGAGAAATCAAAAATCATCTACTCTGTCACAGCAGTAGGAAAGAATTAGAAGTTCTGATAACTAAAACATAAAATTATTTTGAAAAAATCTATCTGCCACATAGTAGACACTTGAAGGAAATATCTCCCTTTTATTACTAGTAATTATTTTATTTTGTATCAGGCAATCATTTTGGAATTTTGCACTGGAAAAAATAATTTATATAAATAATATTCAGGAAACAACTTCAATACCACCAACCTTCAGAATTCTCTAAGACATGATAAAATCTCACCCCTCCATTTGGCTTGGGCTTCTTAGGATACAATGGATTGGCTCCAACAAGAAATGTTCTGAAAGAGAATTGCCTAAGAGTGGGCATATATCAACTGAACAGAGAAGAAAGCCTAGGATGAAGTTCTGATGAATATCAATATTTTACAAACGGGCACCAAAAAGGAGTCTAAGAAAGATATAGAGGTATATCAGAGGTGTAAAAAGAAAACAAGAACTTTATTCTGCCATGGAAGAAGAATTTTGAAAAATGTCATTGAGCGGTCAAGTGAGAGAAGCACTAAATTCCATTTCTAGTACTTAGCAACAGGCAGACTATTGCAGACTCTGGTGAAAGCAGTAAAATCATTGTCACAAGACTGAGGGATCATGGGAAACTATAGAAATGTATTGGTGACTTTAAAACAAAGGAAAAGGTAACAGTGAAAGTTGACATATGCTACAGAATTCCTTGGAAGTTTGTTTTGTTCTATTAGATTTTTTTCAAGAAAGTAGTAACATATTTGTAATAGTGATAAAAGAAAACCAATAAACAATAATGTTGCAGACACAAGAGCAAACTAAAAAAAGAAATCTATGATTTAATGTACCTTAAAATTGTCATATTTTTCATGGCAATGTTTTCCGTGACTTGTAAGAATTTTTTGTTTAAGAACCATCCACTGTGGTTGTACTCTGTATTCATAGGTTATGAGAGGAAATTTTCCCCTTTATATAGTTTTCCCTTATCTTATTTTAATTTAAAAATTATTTCCTGATGTTTACTTTTCTGTCCTATTTTATACTTAAATACACATTCTCACATTCTTTCCTGAAAAGCATTATTACAAATAAAGGTAATATTTGAGAAAAATCAGATTTTATGTTACAAATTAAATCTTATCAAGACAATAGACAACTACATTGTCTGAATGTAACAAATGTTGAATGCATGAAATGCCATTTAATCTACTGTAGTAAGCATAAAGAGCAGAAATAAGACGTATTCCATATCTAAGATACAAATAAATTATAAATAATTTATAATATTAAATAATAGTAGCTAGCTTTTATGGCCTCTCATTTAAGAATGTATAAGAACATTTATCAAAATGAAACTTTATACATTCCTTATATTGTTGAGATAGATGATGATTTTGGATCCTTTCCATTGATTAGAAAGATTAAAGGACAGCTATTCCTATGAAAGTTTATCTGCTTAAATGGATTGAACTTTCAGTAACAAAGTGTTACACTTTGAATTATAACTAATACTTTTATAGCATTTATTATATTACCTTTAGTAAAGAGGAAAAATAGCATAAAATGCAACAAGGGAATAAGAAAGAAATCCAGTTATATAATGTTAGTAATTCACATTGGGTTTCTACTTTTCTTGGTAATCCTATTGGTCTCAGAGGCTACTATTATTGATATTTATCTGTTATTGTTGGCCTGTTATTATAATGGATATGTTTAATCATATAAGAAGAGTTTATATCACATTAAGAGAAGTATTAATGTCGTATCAAGTCCTTTAAATATTAAAGGACTTGCATAATGATTAAAAAAGTTATTTTTAAATTCATTCTTCAGAGTTAGAGTCAGATATTTCAAGCTCTTTTTAATTCTCTAATTACACATAGTCAACTACTTAAGAGTAATTTGGGGACTTTACTTATATTTTATTCCTTAGGAGAGTCTTAATAAAATGTACATGTAATTGTGATCCTAAAAATAATCCTATCATGCACAATCAAGTATTCCTATCCCTCTCTAGGCATCAATAAATACTATTATATCAATAATTTTGACTAAATTCATGAATCAAGACCAAATGAAATATAGAAATAAATATTTTCTATTTTGATATATTCAGTAATATATCTGTAAGACACGTGTTGAGATCTTATATGTTATACAGAAATGTTAAGACAATGTTGATATGTCTTACATGTTACATAGATAAGTTTAGACAGTTTGAATGTTGAAACGCTTTTTACAATAAAATATTCCAATGATGAAAAGAAAAAAGATGTTTAGATGGTTTCTTTGAGTAAACAATAAAGAACCTTGACTTTATCAATTTTCAAAAACAAGTATTAGAAAACTTAACAATAAAATATTTATCTCTCTTTTTCCTTATCCTTAAATTTATAATATTGTACATGGAGTTAGTTTATTCCTATATTTCCTATTTATTCCTATATTCCTAAAATCCTCTTCAATTTTCCTTTGCAATAAGCCAGTGTCATCATATATTTAACATTAAAGATTTTAACTAATCTAGAATAACATTAAAGTTTCATAGCATATAATAAGTTTTACATTTGCTAAGGCATAGAATTCAGTTTTACGTATTTCAAAATTGGCAAGGCAGTTTGTCACTTAGTGATTGAACCTAGAAAATACCTAACATGTGCACTGCAATGAGCTTTTGTTAGTCGGCTACATTTCCAGCAACTCTAAAAAGACATAAAAATGTTTGTTTCAAAAATAAAATTTTCCTGGAACAAAATCAACAACTTATTTGGCTGATGTAACTAGTGATAACTAGTGATGAAGAAAATCAATGCAAATGACTCATATCTGTAAACTGAAGGCAGAATAAATAAAAAGGATAAATAAATTGTCTATTTGATTTATCAATTGCATGGATTTATGAGGTGAATAAATGATTGCATGCTTTCACAGAAAAAATTTCAAAGGAATTATAAAATTATTACAGTGTTCATGCCAATGCATAATTTCTTTACCATGTAAAAATAGCATTTGAATAACAAGAGTTAAACACAAACATGCTCAACTTATGGAGAAAGAATATTTCCAGGAGATATATAGGTCTCGATGAAATCTTTCCACGAACTAACAGATTCTAGAAAAGCTAATATGGTCAATGATCTAAACTTCACAAAGAAAAATATTGGTTTAATGTTTAAAAAATAGTCTTTGTCTAACTGTATATTAATTGTAGAAGTTGTCTGTATCACTACAAAGTAGTTGTTCCTCCATTGAAGAACTCTATAGAAAGGATAGATTTTAGTCTAATTTTAGAAGAAAAATACCTCAAAAAGCCTACAAGGCCTGGAAGAAAATGAGAAATGTCAACTTTAAGAAAAAGATAATTATCTTATTTACTGGGAGGTAACATATCAGAATTTATCATTAAAATATGTTCATCCTGTCATTACAAATTATAAATTTAAGAGTCAAACATAAAAAATTTCTTTTCACGTTTTTTCAGCCCAGTAGAAGAAAAAAAAAATCCCACTTCTCAATGCAACACTTTTGCAACTGATTTGATACATGCTGGCAGTAGAGAAATATGTTTCTTAATAGATGCTATGGTCTGAATGGTTGTGTACCCCAAAATTTATATATTGAAATCTAATCACCAATGTGATGGTGTTAGGAGATGTGGCTTATAGGAGGTGAGCCCTCCCATCAAAGAGCTTCGTGAGTAAGATTAGCTCCCTTATAAAAGAGGCCCCAGAGAGCTGCTTTGTTCCTTCCACCATGTGAGGACACAGAGAGTATGTGCCAGCTATGAATGAAGAAGAGAGCCCTCAACACCAAATCTGACATTGTCTTGATCTTGGACTTTCCAGCCTTCAGAACTATGAGAAATAAAATTCTGGTTTTTATAAGGCACCCAGTTCATGGCATTTTATTATAGCAGCCCAAACATACCAAAAAAATAGGCATTTAGGTAAGGGTCGGTTCATCATAGATAACTTATTGGCCCATCCACAAAGCTGCCATTATTATAGTGATTATTAAGCATGTGTTGCTTATTTTCATTCATCCCATGAAATTCAGTTCCGTTGACAAAAAGAAAGTCACTTTGAATTTAAACAGAAAGAGCTTGACAAAAATTTCATGAAATGGCTGAAAGTAACATGAAAGAGCTGACTAGTCAGTATACAACATAATAATAGTTAGAAATATTAGTTTAAAATTTCATGAAAACTTCTAGAAATCTAGGTAGGCTGAATTTTTACAAAAGCAAACATGAATAATAATAAGGTTGTATTAGCTGACATTTATTAGGTTTGTACTGTGTGCTATGTGCTGGCATTTAAGATGAAGTATTTCAATGAGTCTCACATCTACAAACTTTAAATTTGTCATTAAGTTGTCAAAAGACTTTTCAAAAATTTAGTTGGATAGAAATTTTATTTTCAATATTTTTTATTTATGCTGCTTAGTTTAAAATAGATGAATAAACTTGTAGAGAAATATTTATGTATATAAAATATATAATTTAAAATACTTAGAATTTTTGAAAAGAATGTTAAATTTTATGTAAAAATATTTTATTTATTAGAAAACTATGTCTTGAAATTTTTCTACTGTTAGCCTTGTTTCCCTATCCAAATTATCAAAATATCCTGAGAATATTATCTCATTAATCTGTAAAACTTCTTGGTGACCTTAGTGACAAATGTTTTAGTTTCCATTTCACAGATTGAAAAGCTTGGTTAGAGAAAGGTTAATTTATTTGTGTAAGTGGACACATTATGTCAATTGCTGTGTTCTTAGAAGAGTTTAGAGTGCTTGCCTTGTTGGATACTATATTATCCACTATATCATTTTCACAACACTGTGAGACAAGGTAACTTAGAACAGAATAAAATACCATATAATTGCATTGCCTCAACCACAATATGCCTGTGGCTACTTCTCTCAAATGTATTGTATTGCTAATTCTAATAGTCTTGTACTCCACACACCATTAAAAACAATGGCAAACCAAAAAAGAAAAAAAAATAATAATAACAGCAAGGAAAGGAAGGAAGGAGGGAGAAAGAAATACTGTCTTACTTATAGCCTTAGTTGGTGTAATTTTTCTTCAGAGGAAAGTGTTTAAAAGGGGAGATCAGAGACTCACAAAATAATTATCTCTCTTAAGAAAAGGTAAAAAAAATGAATAGGAGTAATTCTATTCTCTTTGGAAACTAGACTTAGTGGATCACATTGAATAAAATAAAATACTTATGCTTCTCTGCATCCCTTATGCACAGAGATCTACATAAACAAACAAAAATATTCTTTTTATAAACCTGTATTATTTGGGAATGTAGTCAAGAAAAAAAATTCTTAAAAAATTCTGTCCATCTCCAACAAAGTAGCATTGAACATTTCAGTGTTGTCAAATATGACCATTGCAAACATATTAAAATGCTTTTTCATCTAGAAAATCTGAGCATGTTTATATAACTTGTCATAAACTCAATTAGTAATCCCTAATCTAATTGACATTTCAAGCAAAACTATCAATAATTACATCTTTAAAGTTACCAAAACTTATTCTGCTTTTCAAAAAACATTTATTCATCTCACATTAAAAGGAGTCATGTTGCATTAAATTCTTCTTGGATTCTAACCAGGAATCAGAGCTACATGTCGATTCACATGTAAATTATTTGTTTGTATTTAAGTCTTATTTTCCACATCTACTTGAAATGGAAATGAAGATAATATGGAGAGCTGGCCATCCCACAACCTTTAGCACAGCTTCAGTGGCATAGTGGAAGAGAGTGAGTAAACAGGCTAAAACCGTGTATTGATTCACGAATCCAGGGCAGGGCAACAGGAGGAAGATGGAAGTCATCTTATGCATAGGGGTCACTGTCAAAGTCTAACCCCAACTTCTTCACTAGCATCCAAACCCTGTAGATCTTTTGTACATTTTCACTTGTGCTTTTGCCTTCACCATACAAAAGATATGCCTGAGACAGTCCTTTAGAACCACAAGGAAGATGAGAAATAGAGAAGTGCTCTTAGAGGACACTCAGATGCATAAGCCAAAGTCACCCAGATCTAGCCTACATAGGCTGACACTCAGTCAGTTCATGAATGTGTAAGGTATATGACAAATTTGGTATACTATTGAGAAAAATTCACTGAATCATCCCTTTATCTATTCCGCATTGCTGTGCAATGTGTTTTCAACTCTTTTCATCATGAAAAATCTGTCTTCCTACTCCTTAAACATTTGCTTTGAGCAATTGTGTATGCTGGAAGTAACTTGTACCTGGTGCTAGCCCAGACCATTTTTGCTCATTTTCTTGGAACCCTGCCACATTATGTGACAAGCAAATGGTAGCCTGGTGGAGAACAAGAAACCATGTAGTTCTGAATATAGTTAAGTGATTCATCCTAGCTTGGAAATATGAAAGATCCCAACCAAGATCATAAAATTCATCTATCTGGTATGCATTCAACTGCAGACTCAGGGGGAAGCCCAGAGGATGCCAGAGAACTACCCAGTGAAGAGCAGGCTAGATCACTGACCCAGAAATACATGAGTAATGGTTATATGTCACTGAGTTTAGGGGTAGTTTGGTATGATGCAATGGCTACCTGCTTTAGTTTGGTTTGTTTGGTTCTCCAACTCTCACTGGTGAAATTTTATCACCAATGTTGGAGGAAGGGCTTAATGGGAGGTGTTTCGGTCATGGGGGTGAATCCCTAATGAAAATATTAGTGCCCTCTCTAGAGGAGTGACTTCTTGCTCTGTTAGTTCCCCTGAGACTTGTTAAAAAGAGCCTGGCACATCCCCCTCTTGCTTTCTCTCCTGCCATGTGATCTCTGTTCGTGTTGTTCCCCTTATCTCTCCCATGAGTGGAAGTAGTCTGAGATCCTCACCAGATTCAGATGGTGAAAACAACCTTCTTGTACAGCTTCCAAAATCATTAGCCAAAAAAACTTCTTTTATTTATACATTACCCAGCCTCAGGTATTTTTCACAGCAACATAAATGGATAAAGACAGAAAAATGGTTCTGAGGAGTGGGATGTTGCTAAAAGGTACCTGAAAATGTGGATGCAGATTTGGAAACTGGGTGACGGACGGAAGTTGGAAGATTTGGAGGGCTCAGAAGAGACAAGAAGTTGAGAGAAAGTTGGGAACTTCTTAGAGATTGATTAAATGATTATGACCAAAATGTTGTTAGAAATATAGACAGTAAAGGCCATGCTGAGGAGGTCTCAGACAGAAATGAGAAACTTGTTGAGAGCTGGATCAAAGGTCACCTTGTTACACTGTAGCAAAAAACTTGGTTGCAGATGTCCTTATCGTAGAATGTTTTGTGCTCTTTTGGGTAGATGCCTAATAGTGCTTTATCTGTTTTTATTAACATTATTTCAGTATCTTTGTTCATTTCTCTGTGACGGGCTTCTGAATTCTTTCTCTGTGTTGTATTGAAATTCGCTGAGTTTCTTCAGGAGGGCTATTTTGAATTCTTTGTCAAAAAGGTCACCTATCTCCATCACACCAGGATTGGTCACCGGTGCCTTATTTAGTTCATTTGGTGAAGTCATGTTTTCCTGGATGTTCTTCCTGCTGTGTATGTTTGTTTATGTCTGGACATTAAAGAGTTAGGTGCATATTTTAATTTTCACAGTCTAGACTTGTTTGAGCCCAACCTTCTTGAGAAAGCTTTCCAGATATTCAAGGGGAATTGAGTGTTATGATCTAACTCTTTGGTCACTGCAGCCATATTAACACTGGTGGTACCCTAAGCCCAGTAACACTTTGACTCTTGCAGACTGCTGGTGGTACCTCCTTGGGGGACTTAGGTAAGATTCAGCAGAATTCCCTGGATTACCAGGCAATGTCTCTTACTTGCTTCCCTCATTCTTTGTGCTGGGGTGCTGAAGTTAGGGGAGGAGTGATGTGGACACTCCCTTTTGGTCACCAGAGCCTGGTCACAGCTGAAGTCAGCCCAGTTTCACCCAATGGGGACTGTTTCCTGGCTACCTCTTATGTTTATTCAGAACCTGAGGGCTCTTTAGTGAACAGGTGTTAAATCATGCCAGGACCGGGTCGTTTCAGGGCAGCATGTTTTTTTCTTGCCCAGGCTGGGTCCAGAAATGGCATCCAGGAACTAAGGCCTGGACTCAGGGGCCTCAGGTATCTTTTGGTACTTAATTTTATTGTGGCTGAGCTAGTACCCAAGTTGCAAAACAAAGTCCTCTGGGATCATCCCTTTCCTTTCCCCAAGTGGAGTAAGATGCTTCCTGAGCTGCACTGCCTGCAGTTGAGCGAGAGGGAGAGAGAGAGAGAAAGAAAAAAAGAAAGAGAGAGAGAGGGAAGGAAGGAAGGAAGGAAGGAAGGAAGAAAGGAAGGAAGGAAAGAAGGAAGGATGGAAGGAAGGAGGGAAGGAAGGAAGGAAGGAAATACTTTTGTATTGTTGCATGAAATTTAGTAATAAAGATCTTTATGGGAATTAAGTGGGTTATTCAGTTTTACTTAAAAATGACAGAACTGTAATGATTTGGAACTATAGGATATTTAGAGACATTGGTGGATATACATGGTCTTTAAAATAATTTAGAATAAAAATCTGTTTATAAAGATTCATTTCAGATCACCAAGAGGAGACGGAGCAAGATGGCTTAATAGAAACCTCCAGTGATCCTCCCTCCGCACAAACACAAAATTCAACAACTGTCTACGTAAGCAAGCACTTTCAGAGAACTAAAGATCAGGTGAGCAATCATACTACCCGGTTTTAGCATTATATCAAGGAACGAGGTACTGAAGAGGTTAGAAAAGACATCTGGCATTGCCTATGCTGCCCCTCCTCCAGACCCCTAATCCCCCGCTACCCAGAACACTGAGTGGTGAGAGAATCTGTCTCCCCGGGGGAAGGAGAGTGAAGTGATTGTGGGGCTTTGCATTGAAACTCAGGGCTGCCCTGGCACAGGGGAACACAGCACAAGGCAGAATTCTGCCGGTGCCTAAGGAAGGAGCATTTTGACCAGCCTAGCCAGAGAGAAATCCTATGCTCTGAAACTGGAGTTCTGGGTAGCCCCACCACCAGTTGTCAAAAAGCAGCCCGGGAACTTGACCAAATTTCCTAAGGCAGTCTTCCTCCCTTCCTTTCTTCCTCCCTTCCTTCCTCCCTTCCTCTTTCCCTCCTCCCTTCCTTCCTTCCTTCCTTCCTTTCTTTCTTTCTTTTCTTTCTCTTTCTCTTTCTCTCCCCTATAACCAACTCTATATAATTCCTATGCAATTCTATTCAGGCGGGGATTTTGAGAACATTGAAATCTAGGTTTTTTGAAATATAAGGTGTTTGTGTAGTGATTTGAGAAAAATATACAAAACTGAAGTTTAGAGCCAGAGAATGTTTTGAGAGTTAGGGAATTTGTATGCATACATTGAGAATATGGTCATCTGTTTAAATGGCAAGCAAGCAACACCACTAGTATTTAAAGGGCTTATTATTTTATTATTATTATTATTATTATCTGCATACCATAAATAAAGGAATAGAAGTTGCTGGTATTGATTCAATCACCTAAAATGTCATTTAAGAACCTGAATATTAATATATTCCCATTCTGCTATCCTTAGGTATGTTGGCTTCATCTTCATGCTGTTGCCTCATGGATTTAAGATAGCTGCTATAATTCTACACATCATGTTCCTACAAATCAAGCAGAACTGTGGATCGGTAACATCAGCTACAGCACTCTCTTTTTATCAGGAAATTTAAAACTTTTCCACAAAATCCCAGCAGACTTATGATCACATATAATTAACCAATAACTCTGTCAGAGAGCTATTGATACTGAAATGCTTGCTCTCAAATGAATATATATTAAGGTACATAATCACCTCAAATATAATTTGTGGCCTATTTTCAGTTAAAGGCTTTTGTGTGAGATGGAGTTTGTGTAGGCAAATAGCATTGATTGTCAGGGGACTCAAGGAAGTATTTGAGCAGGTGAAAATCAGATCTAGATTTGAGAGGGAGGAATATTAATCAGATAGTGGGACAACTGCTTTTGCTTTGATTCATTTTGATGGCAATCATGACTTGCTGAGAAATTGGCCATAGAAATGAAAACTAGGGTAAAGAGGAAGTAATGTTGCTGGAGTTAAATTAACACTGGTTAATAATTTAAATAATGTGAGAGAATAAAGAGGAAATATTTAAAAAGACCTCTAAAGTTTGAGATTTATTGATTCAGAGACTTATTTGTTCAATATTAAGCCATTGTGGGAAATAATACAGAGGTTCTTTAAAAAATTAAAAATAAAACTTCTATATGATGCAGCAATCCTGATACTGCATATATAACCAAAGTAAATAAAATCAGTATACAAAATAGAAGTCTACACTTCCATGGAAGCATTATTGACAATAACCAAGATGAGGAAACAACCTAAGTGTCCATGAAAGAGTAAATGAATTTTAAAAATGTGGTATATATGCACTCTGGAATACTATTTAGCTTTTTAAAAAAAGAAAGCTATCCTGTCATTTGCAACAGCAACATGGATGGTCTGAGAGGACATTAAAGTTGAGTGAAATGAGTCAGGCTCAGAAAGACAAATGTGATCTCACTTATGTGTGGAATGTAAAAAAAAGTCAAACTCATAAATATAAACTAGTAAACTAGTGGTTACCAGAGGCTGGGAGGTGGGAGGATTGGGGAGCTGTTGGTCAAAGGATATAAAATTTTATTCGGATAAGAGAAATAAGTTTTGGTAATCAATTGTGCAACATGGTGACTATAGTTAATAACACTGTATTGTGTTTTTAAAATCTCTCAGTAGATTTTAAGTGTTCTCACCATAAAAATGATAAGTATGTGAGGTAATGCATATGTTTATTAGCTGAATTGAGCCATTCTACAATATATACATATTCCAAAACATGTTTTAACTGATAAATATATGCAAGTTTAATTTGTCAATAAAAATAAAATATATAATAAAGTGAGAAAGTTAAAAAGGAAGAGCTTATACTATGATGGCTGTGTAGTTCAGCAGATGGAATCATGAAGAGATTTACCGTTTGCCTGATGTATCTAAAAAACAAAATAGGAAGAGCTTTATGGGAAATGGTAATTGTGAAGGATGAAAACTTAGCTGATGAAAGTATCCCAGTTAATACACAGTCCTCTTGAAATGTAGAGCACAGTGTTGGGACTACAGGAATAGGCTAGCTATCTACCAGCTGATACCAAATAATAAAAGAAAATGTGGCAATAGATTAAGTTTGCTAATGAAAAAATACAGAAGAAAATGTAAGAATTTAGGGAAAAAAGAATACTTGACATTCTAGTTTGTAGAAGTCAGGGAAAGCAGAGAAGAAGAAGAAACAGAAACAGGAAATATAGATTGTTTATGCATTATTAAATAAAGATTTATCACATACCTGCTCTGTGCCTAGCATCATGCTAGGGGTTATACATGTCACCAAATAAAACACAGTGTCCATCTTCAAGTAAGTTGCCACTTACTGGAGAAAGCTAACAATTAAATGAGCAATTAGAATACAGAGATACAGTCCATAATTACAAACATATGGTGCCGTGGGTGTCCCTGAAAGGGATTCTCATCCAGATGTAGAGTTATTGAATATGAAAACATCATTGACTTGAAGAGATGGTATCTTAGTTTTTAAAAAAGACATGACCAAGCCTATGGGTTTCAAGAGTGATGCTTTCAAGGTTTCAAGAGTAATGCTAAGAAGCATGTGTAAGCTGACAGAGAAGTCAGGAAAATGAGGAGCTAATAATACACTTGCAACTATACATGAACCTCGGAGCTCAGTGATCTTCCTCAAAAAGCACTTACAATTTGGCACTGGGGGAGGGAGAGTAGATTGCGGGAATTATTAATATTAAAGAATGTGGATAGCGGGGACACTGAGACAGCAAATACAGAGTATTCTTTTGAGAAGCTCGTTATCAAAGAGAGGAAAAAGATAAAGATGTAAATAAACATGAACATTGAAGCTAAGAATAGTTTATATTTTTAGGTGCAAGTGAATGTAGCTTTGGCTATTTAAAATATTTTGCTCATATATATACCTTTATTGCCAATCCCTAGTGCTATGGTTTGAATGTGTCTCCCCAAAGTTCATGTTGCATTCTCATTGTAACAGTGGTGGTAGGTGGGGCCTAATAGAGGTAATTGTGTCATGAGGCCTTCATGAAAAAATTTCATGTCATTATTGTGGGAGCAGGTAGTGTGAAAGAGGGTTATTGCAAAGCGAATCAGGCCCCCAGTGCCTTTCTCTGGATCACATGCTTGCTTGGCATGTGATGTCTTCACCATAAGATTACCCTGGCCAGATCCTGGCACCATGCTCTTAAACTTCCTAGTTCTAGAACTGTGAGAAATAAATTTATTTTCTTTGTAAGTTACCTGGTATCTGGTATTTGTTATGGTAACACAAAACAGATTAATACACTCATCTTCCTCTTTTATTGTTTTTTGGAATTAACAAACACTAATGGTACATGTTCATCAACATAGTGATGTTTCGATACATGTAATGTATAGTGATCAGATCAGGGTAATTAGCATATCCATCATCTCAAACATTTAATATTTCTTTGTGTTGGTAACATTCAATATCCTCTTTCTAGATATTTGAAACTATATATTTTTATTAGCCATAGTCATCCTAAACTAGTACAGAACACTAGAGCTTATTCCTCCTATCTAGCTGCAATTTTGTGTCCTTTAACAAATCTTTTCCTATTCCTCCCTTTCTCCTGCCTTTTTCAACTTCTAGTATTCTCTGTTCTACTTTTTACTCCTATAAAATCAACTTTTTTTAGCTTCCACATGTAAGTGATAACATTCGGCATTTGACTTTCTTTTCCTGGCTTATCTCACTTAACATAATTGTCCGCTAATTACATCCACATGACTGCAAATGATAGGATTTCATTTTTTTATAGCTGAAATGTAGCATATTGTGTACATATACCACATTTTCTTCATCCATTCATCTTTTGTTGAACACCTAGGTCGATTTCATATGTTGGAGATGGTGAAAAGTGCTGCAATAAACATGGGGGTATAGATGTCTTTTTGATATAATTATTGTCTTTCCTTTGATTAAATTCCCAGTAGTGGGATTGCTGGATCCTACGATAGTTCTATTTGTAGTTTCTGAGGAACCTCCGTAGTATTTTCCATAGTGACTCTACTAGTTTACACGCTCACCAGCAGTGTGTTCCCTTTTCTCTGCAATCTTGCCAGTGTATTTTTTTTGTCATTTTGAATATAGCCATCTTAATTGAGGTAAGATGATACCTCATTGTGGTTTTGATTTGCATTTGCCTGGCAATTAGTGATGAGTATTTATCCTTATATTTGTGAACCATTTCTATGTCTTCTTTCCAAAAATGTTTAGATCATTTGCCGGTTTTTTAATTAGATTGTTCATTTTGCTGAGATGTTTTGAGTTCCTTATGTATTCCGGATTACCTTCCTTTTGAGTGTAAACTCTTGAATAACCAAGGCAAGATCCACTTCTAACTTTTTAAAGTGTTGAAATCAATTCTATTTAACAAAATAGTATACATTGTAGAAACTCTGTTTAAGGTAATATAAACGTGTATTTCTGAAAGTTTTTCCTTGGACAGTGCAATATCACACAATTTCTCAGGTTTAGAAACCCTGGAATGAGTGTTTGTGGGTGTGTGCATTTGTGTGTCAATGGAAGTGGATCATTGTACATTAATTGGCACCACGTGTACCGAGGACACATGGCACATGCTTTTCTGTAGCTGTCTGTTACTGACAAGAGCTCCAAATCATGATTTGTAATATATTGCAATAGAGTTGTACAAAACTATTGCATCTTGAGTGGTAAAGAAGTTCCAAAGATGTAAGATATATAATACAGTAATTGTAAAATGCTTCCCATTTTCACTAATTTGCTACTTCTAGGAAAATGCTGCCTTCAGTATGCGCACTTTCTGCCTGATTTTCCCCGCTAGACTCCATTAACTTAATCAAATCACTATATCTTAGGGCTTGCCAACCTCATTATCGTGTATTATGTAGTTGTCTTTTAAATTCATTAGACAGAGACCTTCCATTTAAAGCACATTAATTTCTTCACTGTTCTGAAACCTTTAGCCAGAGGTAAAAAATTATAAGGGCTAATGCAGTATCCAAAAGGAAATGCATTTGATTTGAGATTTTGTTTTGGAGTAATAGCTGAAGTAGTTTTACCTAAGAAATAAATGAAGCTTACTCTTCAGGGTCCCCCACTTACCCTTGTATCTAATTTTCTTTTATTTTCTTTTTAAAATTTTTATTATTTTATTTAAGCAGCACTTCTCAATAGGGCAAATATTGGCAGTTGGATGGATAATTCTAATTCTTCGTTGGGAAGGTTATCTTGAGCATTATAGGCTATCTAGCAACACGCATAGCCTCTGCCCACTAGATTCCACTCCAGTGACAGTTAAAAAACGTGTATAGACACTTCCAAAATTCCCTAACAGAGAGACTGGGACTCATCTCCACTTGAAAATCACAGACTTAAAGGCTTCTCTCCCCTCAAATTTTATAAGCTCCATCCACACAAAAGCTACCTATGGCCTGGTTAGCAGTTACCAAAAGATGCACCAAAGAAGGTATAATATTTACTTTAATTATAAACCAGAATACTATGTGGGGATGAGTTGTTAAAATTTATACATTTTTGTGAATTTTAATTAGCAAAATGTCTTAGAAGCTCGATTCCTTCTGGCCAACTTGGAAGTGACAAGCTTACAAACTTGTAAGTGATAGGCAGTTTCAAATAAACTCCATTTAACTAAATAGCACTTATTACACAGAAAATGTCATTGAAATGATTGTAGACTATGAATTCAGGCTATATACAGCATTTATGTGTTAGATGCAATCAAGAGTAAAGCATTGTGACTAGAAGTGGATACTTCTACAATTGAGAAAGTTGAATGTAAAATATTAGGTCTTTTGTGCTATGTAATAAACTATTTCTTCCACAAATTGAAAACTTTATGAAGAAACATAAATTGTTGAACCTAATAGTACGTTGCTATCAATGTGTTCAATAGCAATGTAAGAAGATTATTTTTCCCATCTTAGAGAATGTACTAATATCTAGAGATTTATAAAACAACAATGTATGTGGAAGTACTATTTCAAAAAATTATTGACAAAATGTCCTTTATACGCATAGAAACTCCTTGATTCAAACCATTTTAATCCTTGTAATATTCTTTCTTTCTTTCTAAAAAATTGCACAGCCATTTGGAAATGGAATAAATTGCATGGAGTAAAATCCTAAACTATGCCAGGATAATATAGGTAAATTATTTGCTTTTGAAATCATTGAAAAATCAATGTCGATTTTTAAGTTTTGTTACTATCTCTAAAAACAGTGAATAAAGTATCATTTTCAAACAGATATATGAATTCAAATATATTTGCTATTTAATTAAATAGCTAATATAACCTTGGAGTAATGAGTGTAAATTGATGTATATGATAAACCTACACTATTTGTTTTAGATTTTTTTATTTCTCTTTCAATATAACTTAGAATTCTCTTAATCTAAAATATTAATATGCATTTTTAAATGTCTACTTTGGAAAAATACATTGAATCTTGTTGTCATTAGCTTAAAATAAAAGAGTCATTTGTTTAAAAAGGAAATGCAATCACAAAGTTTAACACTAGTGTATTGATTTACTAATATAAGCCAGGATGAAACTATTCCCTAAGTGTCTCTCAATAAATATATTTTCTGATGTCAAAGGAAAAAATAATCAAGGGAAGTCATAGCAATACTCAAAGTTGTTTAAAAAAAAGTTTTTCATTGCAGAATTGACTCTACATATGCATGAACACCGCTATTAGGGAAAAGATGTGTGTGTGTTTGTGTGTGTGAGGGTGAGAATATGAGGGGCGGGGAGTAAGAGAGAGACAGAGAGGAACAAAATATTTGGAGTATGTGGTAAAATATGTTGTTCAGATCAGGGCTGCATTATCTGAAGAGACCCCACTGGAGTCCTGAGAGTTATGAAATTCTAGACAAAAGAGAGGGTCTGAGTGGTCATAAATATTTTTCTGATTGAGGAATTATCTTTCCCCTAACCCAGCTTCTCAAAATATAAAGATTTAGTGGTCTGGAGATGTAACAATAGCTTATACTTAACCGATTTGGGTAAAATTAATTTTGATGGAGACAGTGTTTAGTGAAATAGTAGGAAAAATCCCACATAGCTATTGTAGTACAGAAGTGCTTAACTAATATATAATTAATTGATTAATTGGTACTCTCTGAAGCAAATCTAATTTTGTTCCAAATAATTTTTAAAATAATTTCTCGAAATTCATTATTTCCATATGATCTGCAATACCACAAAGATGAAAAATATTCATTTTTTGCAATATTTAATAAGTAAAAATGGCTCATACTCATTGGTAGCTCTCACTGTGTGCTCAATACTGAGCTGAGTGTTTCTCATGAGATATCTTGTCTCCTTTAATCTATTCAACAACATAGTGAAGTAGATATTATTGGTATATGCATTTTGTTAATAAAATAACTTAGGCTTAAAGGGATTAAGTGATTTCCTAAGGTTCAAGGTATTTCTATATGAACAGTAGTATCCTCCAAATGTGGGGTTCTTGCAAACTCTACGCTTCTGTGACATGTCTCCACCCACCGCTACTGTATATTTATTTGATTATTTAGTAATTTAATATCAAAGGGGACAATAAATAATCAAAGGGGATAATAAATCAAAGGAGACAATTAAAAATGTATTCCAAATTACATTAACCATTATGTCAACAACTTTTTCAGATACACAACCACACTAATAATTTCTTTCTTTGAGATTTTGCAGCCCAAAGAAGTAGACGTCTCGAAAAACATTTGTAACAAGCTTTTCTTCAAAACCACATAAAAGGATTTTCCAAGTAATTGCGCAGGATTTCAAGGAAGTCACATTCAAAGGTACTAATCAATTTAACAATTGACACAATTGCCTTTAACATGTCAAAGTAGCAAGAAGCACTGGAAAGCCATAAAATAATGGACATTTTTTTCAACTTTTACTTTTCCACCCAGGGAACAAATTGGTTTCAAAGATGCTTACTCTTCACAGTAAAATGGCTTAAATGATCCACTCTTTCTAAAGAGCACTGGCAGAATGTAGAGACAAAAGTCCTAGGATAACCAAAATTTCAGAATATAGAGATACACCAAAACTGTTACACACAAAAACACTTCCAGGCAAATGGCTTCTCTTTCAGAGGCCTGTCCTGACAGAGCTTATTGTTTTCTATGCCTATCATAGCCATACTTTATTTAATTAGTCGAATTGACTTAATCTAAGCTAAATGTTTGTGAAATAGATGTTTTTATTTTTATTTTTTTATACACATGTAAACTATGGTTTAAGTACATCAGAACACATGCTGGAAATCTGTTTTCCTGATGCCATCTTCTTGTTTTCTCCTTATAATAATTTCTAGCCCATACTAATTTCTAAAGTGGCCATCCAGGCAAGGCATTTTAATATACTGTATTGTTTAATAATGTAAATTGAATCATATAATTTCACAGTTGAATATGTCTTAGACCTCATACTAACAGGATAGATAACAAAATGATGAAATTACCTGAATGCTAGATTAAGACCTCTAAAACGCATAACCTGTCATTTAAAGGCATATAAAATATTTGAAAATGGACCTGTATAAGAGAAAATTGACTTGTTTTACTTTGTTGTAAGAAGCAAAAGTTAGAGCAATAAATGGACTCAATAGGGAAACATAGTTTGAAAGAATTTTCTATCAGCAGACCTAAAATGACGTTTCTTATAAGATTCTTAGGTTGCTAGACTGGTAGAGCTCAAGCAAATGGACATTGTCATGCAAGATATTAATAAGATGTGCAGCAATTTTAGAGTTCAATAGTTTCTCCTATTAGATAATATTTTCACTTATATTCAACTCAGATGTTCTTTGAATTGCATTGTCATTATTTTAATTCACTGAAATTTAAGCGAATGTAGTGCTCAAATTCTAGAAAGGCCAATACAAAATGTGTACTACGCATGGGTATTATAATGTGAATTATTCTTTATATCAAGCATTCCAGAGAATTTTAACATTTCCATGCAAATCACACCAGAGATTAACCAAACATTTTTGTCTTTGACATGAAGTACTTTTGCCCCTGGTTCTTTACCTAGTTTAACGTTTTTAAATTTCCAAGTCAAGTGTTACTTACACTGTGGAGACTTCTGTCACCCTCTGTACTCTCACCTTACTGATCCTTACTGAGGCAATCACTTCTGCAGCTGAGCAGCTTCTCCCTGGTAATTATGTCCCTCCAGGATTACCACATCTACAAAATAATACGCTACATTGACATGAAAATAAAAAGACATTTTTTATTGGTCTTTATTCACAACTGCCTAGTACAATATTTTGGAAGTACTGGTTGTCAAAAAAGTATATAATTTATAGATTCAAAAGTGATTCCATGAACAAAAGTTGATATTATATATATATATATACATAGACATGTAATAAGGTATAAGTTAATTTTTCATAAGGGTAACCCAACCAATTACTAATTTGTTAAAAAATAAATAGGAAAATTATTAATTTTGGAAGAACAGGTAGAAATACCTGGGACTGGGAGGCAGAAAATTTGGACTCGCATCCTAATTTTGTCACTTGAGAACTCGGAGTCCCAGTTTCCTTCAGTTTTAAAGTGAACATGCATTATACTTGCATGATATCTACAAATACCTTTTAAATTATCCTTATACTTTGTCCTTAAGAATTAAAAAAATCTGACTGAAATTTTAGCAGATGATGTAGAACTATCATGCTATCTTAAGAGATTCCATATGTAAAAAATATATTTAAAGTGTCAATATCCAGGGAATAAGATGTATTTACTTTATTAAATTTTTATACTATTAAAAATATCATTATTATAAGCAAATTCAGTACATTAAAATAATTTGTCTTGAAATATTATGGAGAAAGGGGTTTCTTTCTCTTTTTTTACCTATATACTATAAACATGAATTCATCATATGAGTATAATATGTATACCTAATAGTCAAATAAGCACAGGTATAAAGATCCCGAAGGAACTTATTTACAAAATGTATCCTAACAAGTTCAAACAAGATGTTAAAATCTAGTGGGTTAAAATATCTCCTAATATTTCTATACAAAGCTTTACATACTACCAAAGAAAAAAATGTAGTAGAATTTTTTGTATTTTTTATTGGTTTACCTATCATGTCAAGAATAGTAAGTAAGTAAAACATATTTTAAATAATGTATACATGCGTGAGAAGTGTGTTTTTCTACATTGATGAGGAGATATAATAGTTCAAAAAAAGAGAGCTGTAGCTGACTTTTATAGTTCCATTAAACAGTTGGGAACCATTTAATAAGGGTTAGAGTTTTGTATCAACTTCAACTGTCTAAATTTATTGCATTTCAGAATATGTTTCCTTTAGTTTAAATATTTAACTTTGTAGATAATGAAAGCACAGCCGAAGAAAAAATACCTTCTTGTGGAAGAAAAGAATTTTCATTTATAAAATTCTAAGTTTGTAAATAGGCTCAAAGATGGCGCTCTTAACCCAGTGTATGATTTTAATTTTAAGAAGATAATTTCAAAATGTCTTAAACTATTATCAACAAATACCATGATTCATTTTTTCTATCTTTGTTGAATTAAATATAATTTTTGAATATGAGAAACAATATGGTCATAAAAATGAAACATTAGAAAAGTATGCAAAGAAAATGTTACTCCCTCCACATCCCTTTTATTCCATTGCTACCTAGCCACACCTCTATAAATTTCATAGCTTTCTGGTAACTTGTCTTCTGTTTTTCAAAAATTACACAAAAGTATAAAACTGTACAGACTGTTTGATATTTTTGGCATTTTTTTCATTTAATATATATGCTCAAGATCACTCCATATCAGTTCATGGTTTATTCACCCATAGCTTAACTAATTTCAAATATGGACGAGTTGGGTTTTTAATCTTTGTATTTTGCAATAATAAACAAGGTCAATTAGCCTTTTATGTATATATTTTTGTGACCTTGAAGGTATCTTATTTGGGTAAGTTTCTAGAAGTAAGATTGCTGGATCAAAGAGGAATGGCCTAGATAGCAGTGATGTTTAATTCCCCTCCAGATGAGGTTGTATTGATTTGCATCCCACAAGCAATGTATCAGAAGGCACGTTCTCCCACACCATAGCCAACCAAGTGTTGTCAAGCTTTGGGATTCTTGCCAAACTAATAAGCTAATAATACACATTTAATAGTACTTAATCTACAAAATCTACATAATATAATTGTTTTTAGCATTTATATGTATTTTATAAATGTAAAAAAACTAAAACCTTAAACAAGAAATTCATGCTAAAAAAATATGCATGTGCACACATTGCTTACTTAGAAACAAGGATATGTAAAAATTTTGGTTTGGGTTGTTATTTAGGCATGCAGATTTACTTTTAATATGATCTATTTCATCACAGAATTCTTTTTAGCAATATATCTTATTTTGTATAGATTAATAGCATATGATGGCCAGTGACTGTATGTGTGTATGTGGAGTTTGAATGGAGAATTCAGGATGTAGAGGAGGAAAAAGGGGCTATCAATGCAACAGAAAAAAAAGAGAAAATCTATTGTTGTGTAAATATGTAAGCTTAGTAGGTTAATCTCAGCCCATAGGCATGCCAGAACAAGTAAAATTACCATGGAGGTATACCGTAGTATCTTAAATCTAATAATGCAAATAAGAAACTCTTCTGTTATAAATGCACTATGATTAAATAAGAGAAATAGAAATCACAATAAATTCAGTTAGTGAAGAATAATGATTTATGGCCTAATATGAATAATTGAGGTGAATGCCATGTAAGGGAGCATATTAATTACTTAAAAACATCAGATCATTTTTACAACATCTGGAAACGTTCATGTAAGCATACTAACATGAGTTATCTATTCTCAAATTTATAAATACTCAGAAAGAGATTTTAAAAATAGATTAAGTAAAACTTTTTGAACAAAATTATGAGTTCACTTATATGTGATTTTTATCTTCTCTATATATCAAAAGAAGTTAATTGGCTTAAATTCATATAAAGTATATAATGGAATGTATTAAAATGTGTACATTTGTTTAACTACTTTGGAAAGCTGATTGGCACTATCTACTAAAATAAAAAATTCTTTTAACTATGACCTAGCAATCATACTTCTAAATAATTCCTACAAGGTATGTTTATGTATGCATACCAAATAACATATTCCAGAATGATCAGTTACATTGAAATAGATTCACAACTGGAAAGAAATTAATTGTGATTTCATAGTAAAAGCTATGATTGTGATATCTCTAGAGAGTAAAATACTATACAAAAATGAAAATGAAAATATTGTTGCCACATGCAACAGCATGCATAAATTCTAAACTATTAAATGAAAGAGCCAAACATAATTATGAATGATGCAACTTATATAAAATACAAAAATAAGCGACACCATAAAAGGTTGAAGTCATATAATGTAGTCGCTACCATGGTGACCCTTGGAAAGAAAGGATGGAATAGTGAGTGATTGGGAAGGGGCAGTGGAATACTTCCAGGTGCTGTTAGTGTTCTGTAACATCATGTGGGTTGTGTTTACACAAGTGTAATTACTTCTTAATTATTCTTTGAGATATGCACTCATGATCCACATATATTTTAGATTTTTGTCTTGAGCTACAATCAACAAATTTATAAAAAAAAATAATGAGACTTCCAGTTTTAGCTCTAAATGAAAAGAGTTTAGAAGTCATCACTCCCACTATTACAAGAAGGAAAAGCTGAATAAGATGAAAATAAATTATGTTTCTTGAACCTTTCAGTGAATCACAGTTGCAGGGCAAATCATCATCCTCAAATATGGCTTTCAAGATTTGGAGCATTCAGAGAGACATGGCCGAGATCTGATTACCTGGAACAGAAGCTGCTGGAACCATAAATGACAGGACTCCTTAAATTGTAATTTTCATCATTTTTCTGGAGACTGAACTATGGGGTATCTTTAAAGTGAGAATCTCCTAATGGCTACACTCTTAGAAGGCTCTTACTCTTTCTCTCTTTTTTTTTTTATTTCAGAATATTGTGCAGGTATAAACATTTTGGTTACATAAATTGTGTTTATACCATTTCAGTCAAATTTATAAGTATGCCTATCACCCTGATAGTGTGTGTTGTACCCTTTAGGTGTGAATTTACCTGTCCCTTCCTCCCCCCTCCCACTTGCTTTATTTCCAATGAATGTTATTTCCATATGTGCACATAAGTGTTGATCGATCAGTTCCAATTTAAGTATTGCGGTGAGTATATGCGGTGTTTGTTTTTCCATTCTTGTGATATTTCACTTAGAAGAATGGTCCCCAAGCCCAACCATTTTAATACAAGGAGTATTAGTTCACTATTTTTTTGTATGGCTGAGTAGTATTTCATGGTATACATATACCACATTTTATTAATCCACTCATGTATTCATGGGCACTTGAACATCTTTGCAATTGTGAATTGTGCTGCAGGTGTCTTTTTTATAGAATGTCTTTTTTTTTTTTTTTCCTTTGGGTTAATAACTATTGCTCCATAAATTAATATAACTGTATTAGAGACATAAACAGTCTCAGGAGTTTCGCAGGGCTTTGACCTGAAGGAATATGTAAATGTGTTAGTTTGCATATCAAAATCTCCTTCACCTCAGGAGGGCATCTGAAAGATCAGTGGCAGCTTCTTCCCAAGATAGCATTGCATTCTCAAACCTGTGATTCTGACTTGCTTTGAAAGGCAGAGCAGGTCTGCTAGGAGCCGCAGGATGAGAGCTGATCAAAGAATGCCCACCTGACAGACAGCAGACACCTGTGGCTAAAAGCAATTAGCCCAAGGGACAGTTCCTGTTTAAACTCCTGACTACCTGTCTTAATACGCAATAACTTGATAAAAAAAAAATATGGAGCCACTATCTCTCTGTTTAACCCTTCTGTTAAGTGATAAATTTACCTTAGAACTTAGAAGTTAGTCTTTGAAAGATTTTGCAACCATTTGTTCACGAAGATAGAGTTAGTTAAGGGATCTGAAGAAGCCTTTTCAAAAACTTTTAACCTAAGACGAACTACCTGTTACCCCTGGCAACTGATCACTGTATCTATAAATACCCATGGAAAACATCACTCATGGCCTTGTGATTGATGGAAATATCAGAGGTCCCCTGAGTATCCTGCTTTTTGTCTATTATCTTTATAAATCTATAAAACTATACCTTTGTCTCTGTGTGTTCTTTTATTTCCATTATTTTCCATTTTCTATTATTTTCTTATCCTTTGCGACAACCCCTACCTAAGGGACCTAATTTTTTGCTAGGAGTGTAGCTAACTCCCCACAAATACCCAGTAGTAAGATTGCTGGATCAAATGGTAGCTCTACTTTTAGTTCTTTGAGGTATCTCCGTATTACTTTCCATAAAAGTAGTACTAGTTTGGAGTCCCACCAACAGTATATGAGTGTTCCTATCTTTCCATGTCCATGCTAGCATTTGTTCTTTTGGGACTTTGTTTTATCTCTTTCACAGACTTTGTCTTGGGGAACTCCACAAGTTTCTCAAGATGAAGATCCCAGCATGATTTCCTTTTGGCTCTGGCAGGGGAAGGGGAAGAATAATCCTGAAATTCTTTCAGAAACTTCTGCGTAACAAAGGCCTACTCTTCAGTGGAAAAAACTTTAGAGAGTCTTATCTGGCCAAGGAAAGAAAATTTCTCCAACTACAGCCCCTTTTTACTCTGTGATTTCACCAAAAGGGGGAAAACAGCTATACAAGTGGAGAAAGACTTGTGAAGTTCTCACCTCAGAGGCACAGACCAACAAAGAGACTGAAATTTAATCACAAGATTCCCTTCCCACACAACTTACTTACCATACCAGATTCGTAAAGCATATTAGATCCTCAATATTTGTATTTTTTGTATTTGTGAATTTATCTACTTGTTAAAATTTATTCGTAACCACAAACCCAGCACTCCTGAGCTTCTGTGATCACATGCAGGCATGTGCAGAGGGGTGAAAATTTGAGTTGCCTGACATGCACATCCCAGCTGGGATGGAACAAGGTAATGCTGGGCCTTCTTGTTTCAGCTCTCATGCTTTAAACAGGGGTCCTTTTTGTGGTCTATTTAGTGCTACCTTTTAAACTTCTTTTGTGGTTATTTTGGGTGATTTCACCATTTAAAATGGCTTACAAGAGAAGGATTGTCTAATGTTCCTAAGTGCAACAAGGCTGTGATGTGCCTTACAAAAAAAAATATGTGTTAGATTAGCTTCATTCAGCCATGAGTTATAGTACTGTTGGTTGTGAGTTCAGTGTTATGAATCACAATATAGTACATCCATAAAAAGAAACAGGAAATTCACCAATCTGTACATGAAACTGCTCTGGAAAGTGCTAAAATAACATCTATAGTGTATGATGAAGCTATTGAAAATATGGAAAAGTGGTGAAATTTGTGCATCAATTAGGCAAAACTGACAAAAAAGAGCACAATGGACAGCATTGTTTTGAGGACAAAAGCCAAGGAAATTTACAGTCATGTTACCTAAGGTCAGAAAAATGTGAAACCCTTCTTAGCTAGCGCTGGTTGACTTGCGTGTTTCAGAAGTGATGTGGCACAAAAAATGTTTAGCTTAGGATGAGGCAGTTTCTGCAGAACAGGAGGCTGTGACAGACTTTTCAAAAAAAAAAGAAATCTGCTAAGTGTTATATAGAGAAAGGATTATGAGAAAGAACTGGTTTTCAACCTTGATGAAAATGCCTTGTTTTATAAGGATGACGGCAAATGGACCTATATAACACAAAAGTCATTTTAGTTGGTGAACATGTGATGGGAGGCTCACAAGAACTTAATTCTGTATTTCCTTTAGCAGCAATAATTCAATATTTGTTAATTCAATTCAGTGTTCATGGTGACTTTACAAAACATAATCTACAGTTAAAAATGAGACATTTAACTGTATAACAACAGTGGTTTACAAGTGAAAGAGCTATAAAACACAGGCTGTCTCTAGAGAGGAGTATTCACAGAAATCAAAGGAAAAGGGACACAAGCAATGACATCGAACAATTTGATGTCTCTGTCATCTGTTACATAGCAAATATTAAATACAGCCAAATTCCTAGCTAGATTAACATAAATCCTTACACTAAAGGCCTATTTACCTCAGTTTCTATTACCGAACACATCATATCTGGCTTTCAACAAAAAAGTACAAAATATTCCACAAGGCAAGAAAAAATGTTAAGAAGAAATAAAGTAATCATCAGAAGCAGACTCGGAGCTGACACAAATGTTGGGCTTATCAGACAGGGATTAAAAATAACTCTGATTAATAAGTCAAGGTCTCTAATAAACAAAATAGATGCAAAGAAAAATAGATGAATAAGAGAAAGATGAAAGAAAATAAATAATAAAACTTAGAGCAAAATTAATGAAAGTGAAAACAAAAAATTAACATAAATGAAATCATAACCTGATTCTTGGTTAGCCAAGGAAATTAAGAGAAAAAGAGAGAATACACAAATTTCAAATATTACAAATCACAGAATAGTAACCACTACTTATTCTATTGACATTAAAAAGGTAATGAAAGATACTATGAACAACTCTGCAAAAATATGAGAACTCAGTTGAAATGGACAAATTCCTTGAAAAATACCAACTACAAAAACTCTCACAAAGAAAAATAGGTAATTTGAATGGTCTTGCATCCTCTAGAGAAGTCACATAAATAATTAAAAACTTTCTAAAAAGAAAGCACTAAGCCCAGATGGTTTTACAGGTAAATTCCACAATACATTTAGGAAAAAGATGATGTCATATATCCACAATTTTTTCCAGAAAATAAAAGCAATGGAAAAATTTTCTAACTCATTCTATGAAGCCGGAGTTACCCTCATACCAAAGCTAGATAAATACATTAAAACAGAGGAAAACTACAAACTAATCTCTCTCATTAACATAAACAACACAATTCTCAACAAAGTATTAGAAAATCAAATTCAATAACGTATAAAAAGAATAAACCATGGCCGGACATGGTGGCTCACGCCTGTAATCCTAGCACTCTGGGAGGCCGAGGCGGGCGGATTGTTTGAGCTCAGGAGTTCGAGACCAGCCTGAGCAGGAGTGAGGCCCCGTCTCTACTAAAAATGGAAAGAAATTAATCAGACAACTAAAAATATATAGAAAAAATTAGCAGGGCATGGTGGCTCACGCCTATAGTCCCAGCTACTCCAGAGGCTGAGGCAGAAGGATGGCTTGAGCCCAGGAGTTTGAGGTTGCTGTGAGCTAGGATGATGCCACAGCACTCTAGCCTGGGCAAAAAGAGTGAGACTCTGTCTCAAAAAAAAAAAAAGAAGAAGAAACCATAACCATGTGAGATACATCCAACTATTCAAGGTTGGTTCATCATTTGACAATCAGTTGATGTAGTCCACTATATTCAAGTGCTAAAACAGAAAAAAATGGCATATTAGCATATTAATTGATATAGAAAAAGTGACAAAATCTAACATCTATGATTAAGAAAAAACTTTGCAGTGAACTAGAAATAGAGGGAAACTTCCTCATCTTGATAAAAAGCAACCACAAAAAACCCATAGTTAGTATTAATATCATACTTAATGGTGAGAAACTGTTCTCTTTCTTCCTAACATCAACAAGAAGAATGCCTACTCATTATTCCTATTAAACATTGTACTATAAATCTTTGCTAGTGCAGTAAGACAAGAAAATGAGATGAAAGGTATACATGTTGGGAATGATGAACTAACGTTTTCTCTATTCCCAAATGACATGACTATCTCTGTAGAATATCACAAAGAATCAACAGAAAACTCTTGAAACCAATAAGCAACAGCAAAACCACATGACAAGGATAATACACAAATGCCAATTATTTTTTTATATATTCTAGCAAAAAACAATTGTGATTTGAAAAAAGAATCCTTAAATATAGCAACCAAAAATGAAATTATTAGCTATATCACTAACAAATGTGTATAGAATTTATACATGAAAAAGTAGACAACATTGATGAATTAAATCAAAATTCGAAATAAGTGGAAAGATAATCCATCTTTGCTGTTTGGAAGACTCAATATTTTTGAGATGACTAGTCTTAGCATTTTGATTTATAGATTCAACACGATACCAATCTGCATCCCAGCAAGATATTTTATAGATATTGAAAAACTTATTCTAAAATTTATTTTGAATAGCAAAACGATTGAAGAAAAATAATAAATTTAAAGTTCATATAACATCAATTTTTAATACTTGCTATGGTAACCATAACAGTATGTTATTGCAAAAGAATAGACACACAGATAATGGAACAGAATAGAGAGCCCCAAAATAGACTGGTGCAGATATAATCAACTGACCTTTGGCAAAAGAGCAAATGCAGTTCAATAGCAAAAGGACATTTTTTTTCAATAACTGGTGCCAGAACAATTGATGTCAATATGTAAAAATTGAACCTAAATCCAAACTTTGTAACTTTCACAAAAATTAACTCAAAATGAATCATAGACTTAATTGTTAAATAGAAAACTCTAAAATTTCAGGAAGGAAACATTGGAGAAAAATTATGTGATTTTGATTTTGGTAATAAGTTTTTAAATAAAACACCAAAAAATCCATGAAAAATATTGTTCAGTTGGATTTCATTAAAATTAGAACTTCTGCTCCCTGAAAGACACAAAGAACAACAGAAAAACACAAAGCAATTTATAGAATGGGAGAATTTGCAAAATACATATCCATTAAAGGTCTTGTGTCCAAAAAATACAATTTAAAAACTTTAAAGAAATTTTGAAAGTCAACAATAACCTAACAAACAACTCAGTTAAAACAGGCAAAAATTCTAAACAGACACCTTATCATAGAAGATATAGAAATGAAATATAGACATATGAGAAGATGTTCAACATAATTTGTCATTAGAGAACTATACATTAAAACAAAAATGAGACACCACTACACAAAAATTCTAATGGCAAATAAAAAAATAGTCAATACCAATTGTTGGTAAAGATGTGGCATAACAGAAGAACAGGAACTCTCTTCCATTGTTGGTGGGAGGGCAGACACACTTCAGTAGATATCTTGTCCATTTCTTACAAAGCCAAACATAGTTTCGCCATACAATGCAGGAAGCAAGATCCTAGGCATTATACGACTGATTTAAAAAAATTATGTTCACACAAAAACCTGCATGCAAATATTGACAGCTGTTTCACTTATAATAGCCAAACTCTGGAAGCAGCTAGGATGTCTATAAATCTGTGAATGGATAAGCAACTGTGGTATACAAGATGATCCTGGAGGATCTTTTTGTCCCCAAAAGTAAGGAAGGGCTAAAAACAAACAAATAGTAACAATGGCCAAAAGCTGGGGTAGTTTGAGCAACAAAATAAGGTAGCATTGGATAAAAAGCCCAAAGTATAAAATCAATATTTATGAGTCCATATTGAAAAATAAATGACTAAATAAAAAATAAATGAGGGGGAATAGAAAAAATTGTGTTAAAAATAGCTTCAAATAATTTATGTACCGTCTTCACCCTCAAGAAGGTGTAACATAGGACTCCACTCATTAAAGAGAGTTTTATGTAGTGACTTTCATCCAAAAAGTACAATATCAAGAAGGAGTAAGAAAAGAGTAACCATGGTGGGTAATCCTGGCAAAGACTTCTTCAGCAGGGTAATGAAGTTAAACATTAGCAGTAATGAGTCATGCAGATAATATACTCACATGCCCTTGACATTATATGTATGATGAAGAGAATAGCACTTTATCTCTGTGGTTTTCTGCCTAAAAGCCTATAACACCTGCCTAATCATGGCAAAAACATAAGACAAATCACAATTGGGGGGGCATTCTAAAAAACGCCTGATCAGTACACCTCAAAATGTCAAAATCATCAAAACAAAGAAAGTCTAAGAAACTGTCACGACCAGTAGAAGCCTATGGAAACACAATGACTAAATGAAATGTGTTACCCTGTTTGGGATTTTGGAACAAAGAAAGGACATTAAGTGAAATTAAGGAAATCAGAATATAGTATGGACTTTAGACAATAGTAATTTATCAATATTGTTTCATTGGTTGTAACAAACCTACCATACTAATGTAAGATATTAGTAATAAGGGACAATGAATGTTGGATCTATAAAAACACTCTGGACTATCTTCTTTTCTGCAAATATAAATTTATTTTAAAATTTTAAAATAATTTAAAAGTAAAAGAATAAAAAGAATGGGATTTATGTATTTATTCCACAAATATTTGTTTAGAACCCTCTAGGTACCAGAAACTCTTGTAGGTCCTATGTGTAAAGTAAACAAAATAGATATAAAAAATTTAACAAAAATCCTTGCCATCATATGTATCAAAGAAACTAGTAAAAAAATGAATTATGCTATTAATGACATAATTAGTTTAATGGACAGTAATGTAACTTTGTGCTTCTTGGTGAATTCAAAATAAAATATCCTTTTCCTTAGAATCTTAGGATTTTAAATTTTAAATTTTTATTTTATTGATTTACTGCATAGTAAATAATTTCCAAAATGGATCCTAATTCTTAGTTTTTATTGTAATACCCAAGTTCCCATAATATACTAGATATTTTAAGATCATAAGTTTCAAACAAGATTTAAGTATTAAGATTCCACATAGAAATTTCAAATTGTGCACTGCATCTTTTTTCCCACACACAAGATTGAATATATTGTTTTTGTTTTGTGTTCTTGTTTTTGTGTTTTTAATTTCCGGTTAATATTTATTGAATCAGAATAATTTCTTCAAGTGGAAAATTCTCATTGTGAAACAGACCTCTCCCCCCAAAACTCAATGACTTAAAACAACAATAATTTATTGTCTTTAATTTGTGTGTTTCTTCCTACTTTCTGGGATGAATGTCCTGGCCACCATATTTTCTTCTCATAGTGATGAGAGAGGTATAAGACTGTAAATGGAAACACATAAAGCATGTGAAGGCTGAACCGTAGATTTGGTAAATTATTATTTCTGATTCATCAACTTGCTTAAGTAAGTGAGCTGGTTAACACAAAGTGAATGGTAGAGCAACCCTTGTCATTTTTTTAGCCAGTTTGCAGATGTAGAGTTCATTGAGAATTTGGGGCCAATACTTAAATCTATCCCATCTACTATAAGACAAGTACTATGAAATATAGTACAATGTAGATTAAAATGGGCAATATCTTTGCCCTCATGGAAACCTATAATCCAGTGTAGGCAAATTTCTAGTAGAATAGAAGATATTATGTGTGAGTCAGGAAAAAACACTCCCTTGAGTATACCAATTATAAAAAGACAACCGTTATGGCAAACCCATTAGGAAAAGCTAACCCTTTTTCTGGTTGGATGACCCTACATCTGAGAATATAGTTTGGCAAATGGAGTGCAGACAAAATTTTAGCCCCCCAACTACTCATTGTTGTACATTTATGTGTGAGGAACTAACCACATGGGTCTATTTATCACACAAAATTACCATTAAGTACTCAAATAGATTCAATAACTTTGTATTGAAATATTTGGTAGTCCAGATAATGTCCTCCTCAAAAAAAATATATCCACATCCTAATCTGTTTCTAGAACCTGCGAATGTTACCTTATATAACAAAAGAGAATTTTACAAATGTGATTAGATTAAGGATCTTGAGATTTGCAGATTGTCCTGGTTCATTCAGATGAGCTCTACCTACAATTACAGGTATTAAAAGAGAGGCAGTGAGCGATCTGACACACACACAAGAGTCAAGGCAATGTGACTGTGGAGGCATCCACTGGACTGAGGCAGCCACAAACCAAAGAATGAGGACGGCCTCCAGCAGCTGAAAGAGTCAAGGAATGAATGCTCTGGAGCCTCTGGAGCAGCCCTGCACACAACTCAATTTCACCTCAGTAATGCTGAATTCAGACTTCCAGCCTCCTGACATGTGACAGAATACATTTATGTTGTTTTAAGCTGCTAAATTTGTAGCAATTTGATACGGCACTCATAGGAAGTGAAAACAAAGTTAATATTAAATATAGTAAAATTCACATTTTTTTCATACAGTACTATGAATTTTGAAAAGTCCATACAGTCTTTTAACCATCAAAAACAACCAAGATATAGAACAGTTCTATTGCCCTCCAAAATTCCTTTATAACCCTTTGTAGGTAACCTCTCCCTTCTTTTTCAGCCCCTGGCAACCACTGGTAAGATTTCTCTCTGTGTTTTGTACTTCAAAAATGTCATATAAATAGAAGTATGTAGCCTTTTGAGATTGGCTTCTTTCACTTACAAAAATGTATTAGAGATTTATTTATATTTTTCTGTGTGTACGTAATTTGTTCTTTTTAATAGCATGTTAGCATTCCCTTATATGGGAATTTTGTGTATCAGTTTGCATGTCCATTCACTATGCTAAGGACATTGGAGTTGTTTATAGTTTTTGGCAATTATAACAAAAGCCATTGTAAACATTCACATATGCTAATTTTTGTGAATATGTTTTCATTTATTCTGAGTGAATACCTAGGAGTATGAATGCTGTGTCTCCTTGTAGGGCAGGTTTACAACTTTATAAGAAACTCCCCAATTGCTTTCTAAAGTGGCTATAATTCTTTACTTCCTCCCTTTGCACTGTCAAGATGTGAGAGGACTAGTTGCTCCCCATCCTTAACAGTACTTGGTCTGAACTCTGTCTTTTTTTTTTTTTTTCTTGCCATTCTAACAGGTGTGTGGTTAGTAATCTCGGCAGTCTCCCACAGTGACTTTAATTTGCATTTGTCTAATAACTAAATATTTTCCTTTTTCTTTTTTTTTTTTTTGGTTCTTGGTCTGGTTTTCTTATTATTAAATTTTGAAACTTGTTTATATATACTGTATAGCAGTTCTTTAACAGATATATTTTGCAAATATTTTTTCTTTTATGGATTTTACCATCTTTCTCTAACAAAAAGTTAGAAGTTTCTACTTTTCATAAAGTTCCAATGTACTGATTATTTTTCTTTGTTGAATTATACCTTAGGTGTCATATACCTATATATTTTGATAAATAACATTTGACCTAGTTTTCAGCTAAGTGTCAATGATGAGAACATAATTAATTTATTCCCACTACTTTTTACTTTTCTGAATTTTCAATTTTTATATAGCATCTACATTGTTCATTTTTTTTTTATTTCAGCATATTATGAAGATACAGCTGTATAGGTTATGTATGTTACCCTTGCCCCCCCAACCCCTGCCAAAAGTCCTCGTTTCAAATATGTCCATCCTTCGGGTGGTGCCCATTGCACTCTTTGTGTATGCATATACCCATCCTCTCCTCCCTGCCCAACATCCAATAGATGTTATTCTTATATGTGCAATTATGTGTTGATCAGTTAACACCAATTTGATGGTGAGTACATGTGGTGCTTGTCTTTCCATTCTTGGGATACCTCACTTAGTAGAATGCATTCCAGCTCTATCCAGGAGTATACAAGAGGTGCTATAGAACCATTGTTTCTTAAAGTTGAATAGTACTCCATGCCATACATATACCACATTTTATTAATCCACTCATGTATTGATGGACACTTGAGTTGTTTCCACATCTTTGCAATTGTGAATTGTGCTGCTGTAAACATTTGGGTGCAGGTGTCTATCTTAAACAATATCATTTGTTCTTTTGGGTAGATGCCCAGTAATGGGATTGCTGGATCGAATGGTACTTCTACTTGTATCTCTTTAAGTTGTCTCCATATTGCTTTCCACAGAGGTTGCACTAGTTTGCAGTCC
>CAUYRB010017707.1:0-82800 GCA_963574695.1 Propithecus perrieri | reverse complement strand
CTTGCCAAGAGACTGATCAGCACTGGGATTAGTCCCAGACCCTGTCCCTGGCCTTGCTGCCGGAGGGCCTGGTCCTCCCTTAGGCCTCATTAAAGATTTTGAATATCGCATCAGTATGTCCCCTCCCAAAAGAATTTTTGATAACTGTCTCCCGCCCCTAAAATACACACACACATGCATTATTTTTTTTTTTTTTTGAGACAGAGTCTCACTGTGTTGCCTGGGCTAGAGTGCGGTAGCATCATCCTAGCTCACAGCAACCCCAAACTCCTGGGCTCAAGCGATCCTTCTGCCTCAGCCTCCCGAGTAGCTGGGACTACAGGCATGCGCCACCATGCCCGGCTAATTTTTTCTATATATTTTTAGTTGTCCAGCTAATTTCCTCCTATTTTTTAGTAGAGCAGAGTCTCACTCTTGCTCAGGCTGGTCTTGAACTCCTGAGCTCAAACGATCCACCTGCCTCGGCCTCCCAGAGTGCTAGGATTACAGGCGTGAGTCACCATGCCTGGCAGTATAACAACTCTTTAATAAACTCACATTGAGAATTTGAAAATGACTTAAATACAGGATGCAAGAAAATGTTATGAGAAGTGAAATCTCTTCTTGATACTAAGAATTTCTATGAGTATAGTTTTCCAACTATGTTCTAATTTTTAAAGAAAGTTAAATGCTTTTTTGCTTATTTTAGAAAATAATTATCATTCAATTAATATTTGTCTAACATTTATGAAATTGTTGAGTAAAACAATAAAAATATATCACTTATTCTGAACTTCTTCAGGACAGTGACTCTTTCACTCGTATTTTTACCTCCAGTGCTTAGCAGAGGTGTTACCAAAAGTAGAATTCTTTTAAATTTTTGAGAAATGATTAAATGAGTGAGTGATGCTTCTCTCAAATATGCATGACTCTCTCTCTCTCTAGCTTGAGTTAGGTCTTTGCTCAGATATTATTTCTCTATAGAGCCCTTTCTCACCTGCAGTAATTATTTTCCATGCCATTATTTTGCTTTATTTTTCTTAATAGTACTTATCCTCCTGACATATTATAAATTTGTACATTTTTTTATTGTTTATTTCCACCTACTTATTGTAAACCTTATTGGAGCAGGGATTTAATAATTTTATTCATTTACTTAACCACTAGGTCCAAGGGACCTAGTGTTTCAGGGACATTATAAGTGATCAAAAAAATACATGACTGTAAAAATGAACGAATAAGTTAATGACTGAGTGAATAAATACGCGAATGAGCGAGTGAATAGTTTTGATTTTCAAAATGTTATGAGATCGTCTCATATTGTTGGGGCTCAGAAACCAATTCCCTAAAATATGATGTTTTAGCATGCTGAGTGCTTTGAGTTAAAGAAAATTGCAAGGCCTCAGAAATAAGTCTCAGAACCAAGGTCTCTCTCTCTAACTTCTTCCCATCCTCTTGCCTCTCTGATCCTCTCTCTTTTTTTGAAGTACAGGGAGGGATTTTCTGTGGGATTTTTTATCTTACTAGAGGACTCCTTTCTGAAGGAAATATAATTGTCTTAAGACCTCCTCCCTAGGAACCTCATCACATAACCAGGAAAGATTAACCCCCAGAGGAAAGAAGAGATTGGGAGCCATCATCATACTCAGACAGACTTTTGGGGAAACTTTGTAAGAAAAATGAGAATATGAAACAAAAATAACATTTTTACAAACAATAAAACCATATCAGAAAGATATGCTCACAAAACAGAAAAAAAATGTAACATATTATTTCAAAACAAATAAAAGATATTCAAAAAGTTATACAAGATATGAAAAAGCAAGATAAATCTGAAGTATTCAAATATGAAGTAAATTATAAAAAAAAGAAAGAAAAATTCATTATACAGAGTCATCTAAAAAAACACAAAATGTGAAAACACATAACAGATAATGCCTTGAAAGTAACAGAAAGTGACAAAGCATAAATTTATAAAACTTATGTAAATTAAGACAGAGCAAAACAAAACTAAACTAGAATTCAATAGACTATTATGAAATTTTTAAAAATTCTTGACACTATATACTAAAAGGCCACATTGTGTGCATAAAAATATCTACTCAGAAAAAGTAGTCTAGACATATTCTTTAAAATTATTGATAATCATGGGAGAAAATACTGGATTTTTTTTTTTTTTTTGCATGTAGAGAAAAAGTGAAAGAATTTGCAAGAATAAGGATATTAGATTGTCCTAAGACTCTTCAAGGGCAATACATTTGCCACAAGAAAATGGAGTATTGCATTTAAGATGTCAAAAAGTAGAAAATGTCCAAGGAGTTTTATTCAGCAAAAGTAATTTTCAATGGTAAAATATGCAGATAAGCTGTTATCAGCATACACACACTTGAGAAGTATTATTTTCGTGCGCCATTCCTGAGAAATATAGTAGAGAAGAGCTCCAGACCACAAAACGAATAGAGAGAAATTCGCATAAGTACTAAGGTTGAGAATTATAAGTAGAGTTAATCCTAAAACTAAGACTAAATAAAAGTTAAAGAGGAAGAGAGTACAATAAATAACAACTGTATCCTATATGTGTCACTACAAAAAACATGGAGGTGAAGGCTGTGGACGGCATTTGGAAAAAAGTTACTATTTATAGAAATCATATAGCTTATTTTAAGAATATTAGTATTATCAGTACTTATAATGTTATCTGGACCATTGTGTGTGTTGCTTGCAATTAAAAATATGTAATCATATGGTATTTTAGTTCTTTCATCCTCTGTGTCCTGGAAAACTGGATTCTCTGTGTGGAAGAAAGGAAAAGTAGACATAGGTAATATAGAAGGTTTTAAGTAAGAAAACTTTATAGCCCTGAATTTGAATTAAATGTATTAAAATTGAGAAATAAAAATAAAATTCTAAGCCCCCCAACAGACTGAATGCACCACCTCTCGGCCAAGGGTGGCCCCGGAGAAAGCAAATAACTGAAATCCTGGCCATGTTGAATGGGAGATCAGATATGTCCTGTTATGTCTCCCTCCCTCGATAACTAACATCAGGCTTTCTTCCCGCAGGGTTACACAGAAGCCAGCGCTTTGGAAAGACTTGCTCCACCTCTGATTTCAACCAACCCCCTAATGCTGCTCCTCCCTTTTCGCAGTTTCCCACAACTGACCAGCATGAGAGAACACTCACTGACCGTGGAGTGGCTCTGACCAGCCTATGGAGGCTACGCACAGAGGACCTTAATGTCTTCTGTTTCATCTTTTGACGTCAGAGGGCCAAAACTCCACCCTCAGATCATTCTAACCCGTCGTTTTTTGAACATACGGACCATGAAGCTGGCATGAAGCTCAATTGTGAATGTTCATGTTTCTCCTTTTGTAAATGTTCGTGACTCCTACTAGAGCTTATTAAAATGTATATCCAGACACTTCCCTGAACCTAAGTTCCTGTTCCCTTTACCCTTCCCTCAAAGTGCTTGGTCTCAGTTTCTGCCCAAAGCTATGCTTCCCAGCCTGCAAGATGGCCCACCTAGAGGCTGCAGCCCTTTATGAGACATAAAGCTTTCCTTTCCAAATTATGAAATGCATCATTCTTCAGTTAACAAAACTGAGTCGCTTTATTTTTTAAAATAAATATATAACATTATGTATAACGTTTCTAAAGGAATCAGCAATCAACTAAAGAGGTTTACATTGGCCAAAGTGGAGAAATTTGAACTCTGAAAAGTATTAGATTTGTTATAGATTGAAATACATCAAATTTATTTAAATTCATGAATTTTATACATATTTATATACATGTATACATAAATCATACTGATTACTCTTGAGAGATTATAAGAATAATTTTTTATCTAAAAACTGGTAAATTAAGGGCAATAATCAAGCAGTTATTCCTTTTTTCCTATATTAATTAATATAGGAAGTTGTATAAGTCAACAGCAGATGAGGAGAAATTTCTCTTTACAAAAGTATTCCAGCAAAAAAAAAAAAAAAGAAAAAGAATTCATAGACTTTGACTAGCAGCAATTTCCCACCTCCAGTTTATCAGTGTATATCAGCATTGAACAACAGCAGATACTAGCATGACAAAAAGAAATCCTAGATGCAATGCGCCTCCTGATAAAAGCAAACAAACCAGCAAACCAAAAGCAAGATTAAACAAAAAACCCATGTAGTCCTGCCAGATTAATTGGACATTGAAGATGAGACTGACCAATTCTCAGCTCCACCCTTCCCAGTAAAAAATGCTACCATCCACCTTGCACAAAAAAAAGTCTAGAATTGTCCTACACTTCCTCTTTGCTTATCACTCTCATCTTACATCTAATTCAACAGCCAGCCCCATGAGGCAAAGACATGTCTACCTCGTCACCGATGTATCCTCAGGCTACACACTGCTTGTTATAGGATAGGTTTTGAGGAAAAAAAAAAATGAAAAGATGCTGAATAAATAATAAGTAAATAATAGTAATATATTGCTCACCCCAAGTAATATTTTTCTTCCAAAAATAATTCACATTTCCAGGGTAGCATTGTAGTTTGTATTAATAGTTAAGAGCCCAGGCTCTATTGAGTTCAAATCTACTCTCTACTGCTTATAAATTCCTTGATCAAGCTCTTTGTGTATTATTTTTCTCATCTGCACAATGGGTATAATCAGGTTACTTAACTCACGGGAAGTTTGGAAAATTACATGAGTTAATATGCATAAAGTGCTTAGAATGGTATTTTAGCACATAGTGAGAACTAAATTCAACTTAAAACACACTGCTTATACTCACATTATGGATGAAAATCCACTTACTAACATGATTTTAGTAAAAGCCTCTTTGAACTCATGATTCTGTTATGAATGTTCTAGATTTTATTCAAGTTTTCCTGGTTCCTGCTTCTATTAGTACAATTTTACATTATTTTGGAATGCCTTTTTTTGTTTTTTTTTTTTTAGCAAGAACAGGATCAATGGTTCAATTTATTGAATACTTTCTACCCGACTCCCACATCTTCCTCCTGATATTGAGGGTGCAGGATTATTCTGATTCCTTCATCCACAAAAAAGAGTAAAGTGCCTGATGTCTGGATTAGGCAGATGATACTAGTATAAATTAAAAAAAAAAAAAAACAAAGAGAGTTTAGTGAGGTAGAGAATACAATGTGGTTGAAATTCACATAATGCAGTATTTAATTAGATACTGTTAGGGAGAGAAACAAGGGAGTTAAGGGAGGGAGGAAAGGAGAGAAGAAAGGAGACAGAGAGAAAGAGAAAGAAAGCAAGAGAGAGAGATTCAAAAAACCAGGACTCTAAGAATGGTAGTAATGCTATTCATTGATATAGGTGGATAGGTGAGACAGAAAAAGAAATTTCATTAGGGCTTAATCTGGAGATTCACTTGAAACCCTTGTCCAAATTCTGTCTAGATTTAAGACTATGACCCATACTCTTGGGTATGAAATAAATTAAGGATAGTAGAATTTCTGAATTCAGGTAAAATTTGAGAGATGTGAAGTAAAAAAGAGAAGACTCAAGAGAAGATAGCTTCAGAGAGTGGAAGAAGAGAGGTTGGAATAACAGGAAGCGGGCTACACGAAGACATCTTCAGAGGAATAAGGAGTGGTGAGAATTGCGCAAGAAAGGGAAACTATAATAAGCCAGATGCCCCAGGGAAGCAGAGCTGCAAGAAAGGAGCCACAAGAAAGTAACCCAGTAGGTCGATTGGCAAGCTTGGGTGTCAAACCAGCCAATCCTGTTGGAAGAGGTGTGGCCATGGAAAAGATGTTGTAAGAATACAAGAGGTGAAAGGAGAAAATAAAGTGGAAGGCAGTTGTGTACAACTCTTTTCTAAATTATAACAGTGGATTTTTAGGCTTGATGAGAATAGACTTTTCATTAAATAATACTTATTTGGACTGGGGTTGGGGGGATGGGGGAAGATATTGAAAATCCAAAAGAAGGAAGATTATATATGAATACAGATCCTATGATTAGAGTAGAGGTTAGCCAGATTGGAGAAGCTGTGCGGTATCTTAAAAAATTTACTAGAGTAGAGCCCAGAGATTAAATTCCCCTCTTAGTTCTGGTGCTAACCAGCAACGTGGACTTAGTTCCCTTCATCCCTCTGAGTTTTAGTGTCCCCCTTCTACAATGAATGTCTTTAACTAAATAATAGCTAATTAAAGTTACTTTCAGCAATAGAAGTGACTTTTCCTTGGAGATATTAGTCACAGTTTTGAGACACTAGTCATAGAAGAAAAGAGGTGACTATAAACAGAAGTTGGAGGGAAGGCAATGTCATGAGAGTAGAAAAACGCTTGGCTTAGTAAAGACACTTTCTCAATTTATTGAACTTTAGCATTTCCTAAGATTACAGCTATGGCAAGTATATTGGAGTCCAGCAAAGTGAAACAAAATATATATATTCCATTATCATTTAAAGTATTGAGTGGGAAAAAATCTTTTGAAGATAGATATGTTAAGTGATTATTAATCTCAAAGCAAGTTGAATATATCAGTGCTAGGAATATAAACATTTCTGGATTTTCTTTATCTTTTTTACAACTTTGGAAAGTCTGAAGAATTTTTACTAGATTCTCTTCTTTTCAAACCAAGGTCTACAAACTTTTTTTGGCAATGGCCCAATAGTAGCGATTCTAGGCTCGAGGGCCACGCAGTGTATGTTGCAAGTGTGTGACTGCCACTGAAGCATCAAAGCAGCAAAAGAGAATATATAAATAAGACAGGACACATTCCAATTAAATTTTATTTACAGAAACAGGCACGGACTGTATTTGGCCTATAGACTGGAGTTTGCCAGCCTTGGTGTACACTGCTGGAACATTTTAATTAAGAAGGAATTAAGTGTTCCATTTCCTTCTAGTTCATTTCAGATCTCTTTACATGTCATGGATATTTGGTATCATAATATGTAGTAAGAAAAAAATCTAAAATGTGTCAAGCGTTTCTTATTTACCCTCATATTTAAACCTTGTAACACCCTCCTGAAGTACAAATTATTTTTACTTATATCTGAGAAAATTATACTGCAGTGAGCTTCAATAATTTGAGCAAGGCCAAATAGCCAAGAGTAAGTCAGAATTCAAAAACAAAACGATCTTTCCACCTTATATTTCTTGCCATGAACAATCCCTTTGGTGCTCCTATCTTTTTGTTATATTGTAAAGAATGAGTTAGGGATTGGACGTATGCTTTTCTGATATTCAGTTTTCTACCCAACCTTTCCTCCAATTATACTTACAAGGATGTTGGCGTTGAGTCTTTGAAAAAAGAAACTTTTATCTTCCAATTACGACGGGTTGAAAGGATTAATGCTAATTAGTCCAGGATCTTCCACAATAAGTATTATTGACTATTGGAACTGAAAGTATGGAACAAGACTGGCATACAAGTCAGTCTTTAGTTGCTATTAAGGATTAAATTGCAGCGCCACAAACATTTCTGTGTGAGATAATAATTTAGAACCTTGGATTTATTTTAACATTCTGTTGGTTTGGTCTGTTGCTGCTTTCTCTCCTTGTTTTTTGCCATTATTCATTTCCCAAAGACAGAGTAAAACAAGTTTCTTTGTTCTTTTTTCATTATATAACAGAAAGAAAAAAAATAGAAATCATACTATTTTGGACTTTTGTCTTTGGGTTTCATACCAGAGTAGGGATAGTGCAAGGTACAAAAGAAAAGCTTCCCATTATTCTTTTATTGCTTGACAAAATGAAACATTACAACCCATGTTGTCAAAGATGTGACCATTTTTAGGCATATTTCTCTACTCACTGTTGTGCTTTCTCCTGGGAGAACAAAGTCCTTACACAGTTCACTACATAGTTTCCTTTGTCAAAGCACAGGACGATTATTAAGGACTTATCTGACCAGGGACTCTCTCATTTGGGCCATCTGTCTCTTTGAGCTTTCTTGAGGGAATACAAAAAAAAGATTTTTCTTCCTTTTTTCTCTCATTTAGTGTTTTATGAGATTATGTGTTAAGCCATATTTTAAGAATTTGAACAAGCAGAGATCCTGTCACTTTGAACATTTTTTTTTCTTTCCTTTTGTGCTTGTTATTTCAATTGGAGAAATCACATGTGTTTTTTCCTCTAATGATATTAAGGGAAAGGCTGTCTTAAGATTGCTGTGCTCAAGGCCAATTTTGCTCTCCCATTATTGTTCTTACTTCAAGGATGTGATCTCAGGATTGATGTACACAGAAGCCTAACCTGTCAGGTGGATACTCACGGAAAATTAAATGGCATTCACTGCCTCCAAACAGCCAATCGCAGCCATGCAGAGGTGAAATATTCTGCCTCCTTGACAATAAATGGGAGGAAAAGAGGGAGTGAGGTTGAGGAAATGAGATTCCCAACCAACTAAGAAAAATCTTAGCTAGCTAAGATTGTTTAAAGTTTCTTCCACTGATTATAACACACAGAGGTAAAAGGACAAGCATTTATGAACTATTATTTTAACAAAAAAACAAAAATAAATTGACTAAATATTTTTGCAGACTATCCATCAATATTTATTATATAAAAAATACTTAGTGATTTCTATCTGTATTGAAGTTATCACTGATATAAGAGAAACCGGAGTGTCAGACCATAAATCTAATTTAATCCCCCCTTCTCCATTTAAAAATTCTGTACATCCCTGCACCATTGCATCACAGCACAATTACAATTGATGCTCATTATGATGACACTGAGCCCAAATTATTTCTAAAATTGTTTACAATAGGAATAGGTTATTACCCTCATGTTGGTATTAGTGATAATTAATTAATTTACCAATTCATTTAATGAAAAGAATGAGCCATCTACTATGTGCCAAGTCCCATTCTAGGCCCTGGGGAAGTAGAAAAGTAAAGGACAGGTTTCTGCATTCATGGAGTTTATATTTCACACAAGAACATATCATTTTGTAATATCACAAAAAGATTACTCTCATAGGTGTTTATTCAACAGATATTTATTGAACTACATGCCAAATATTAAACTATTAAGATGGAATGAGATGGTAAAAGAGAAACGTAACTTGTAGAAAATTATAAAAAAGTACAAATAAATGGACATTTAGAATTCAAAGCTCTCTATTCATTTTAATAATTTAGCATATTATTATAGAGCAATTATATGTGCTAGTCCTCTGACAGGACCTTGGAATATTGTATAAAACAGGAAAGACATGACTTCTATCCCAGAGAGACAGATGATAGGCCAATAGTGTGACGGAGTAAGTGCAGGTTTCTATGGGAACTCAAAGGAGCATTCTTTGAGGGTCAATGAAGTCTTCTTGTTAGAAAGGATTTTATAGTTAGGAGCTAAAAATGAGAGAAATCAGTCAAGCAAGAAGAGGAATTGAGACTACTGAGTATGTTTCAAGGTGATAATTTAGCACAGCAAAGCCCTGTAGGAAAGAACGACCATGGGTACATTCCTGGGCCTACTGAGGAATATTTGGAATAACTGGGGCTTAGATTTAAAGATGTGGTCAGAGTTAATAAGGCCAGAAAAATAATCAGAGTCCTTGAAAGTTTATGAAAGTTCTTTAAGCCATATTAAGATGCTGGAACTTTTTATTGAGACCATGGGGAATACACTGAAGACTATAATCAGATTGTGATATGGCATACTACTAACTCACACGAGGATTTTTCCTTGTGAACCACCAGATACATTGAGTTGGGTCTTCAATGGCCACTTCTGAATTCCATTAATCTGCCCTTTCACCATAGTTGATGTATTCAGATATAGACACCTGACCTCAGCTGGGCTTCTTGAATATGGCAATGGAGTGACACAAAAATTGGTGTATTATCAGAATTTAGTCATGTTACTGGCATTATAAGAGAGACAAGGTCCATAAATTCCTGCTTTTGAGAGTGCTGGAATAATCCTGATTGCTCTCCTTCCCAAATTTTTACTGTTTATCCCTTTAATTAATTGCTAGTTGGTACCTTAATGTTAGTGTATTCAATACCCACTTGAATAAGTTAATCAGCATCAATTTCCATTGTCACCAAATAACAATGCTGAAATAATACCTCTTCCAAGAAGCTTTCCCAGACTTCCAAATTTGGCTCATCTTACCTCTTCTTTTGGGTTATATTAAACCCTATCCTTGTCTCTACTATAACACTCATCAAATAGTTTTATGATTAACTTTAATTCAACTTTCTTATGACTAAAATAGATCTGTCCAAGCCATAATCTTAACTTACCTATTGCCAAGTACTTTTTCTTATTTAACTCTGCATTCTTAGCACTTAGTAAAATATCTGGCACATGCTAGGAGCTCATAAAATGTTTGGCAAAAGATTGGATAAACAAAAATGATTCTCTGAAAGAGCAAGACTCAGTTAAGAAAGACTTTGGGTCAAAGCAGAAAGAACTTATAAATCCCTGTACTACGGAGCATTCTATGGAGGCAAAAGAGAAACTGAAATTGGTTGTGACCTTGTAGGCCATTATTCTTACAATAAGACATGAGCAAATGGAGTGATCAAAATTCACTTAAACAGGGCAACATCAGCAAGTTGGAGGAATAGGAGGTAACAAACCGATATCCCTCCGCAACGACAAGAATTCTGTACCCATACATAGACAAAGTCTCTGTGGGAGCCTCAGGATTCAGGTAGAAGGTTACAAAATCCCAGTGGAGGCCAACAATTAGGAGGATCATTTTGAGAATGCAAACCAGCACCCAAGTGTCTGCTCTACGTATTGTGCTTCCAGGTTCAAGCCGAAAATGGCCCCATCTCACAAGAGGCTTTTCTATAGCCTCATTTGGCCTTGAGCCTACAAACAAACCTTCTACCAAGGGATAGCACACACAAGAGCCTCATTGGAGAGGCTCATCTGCCCACTGACATTGGTGTTGGCAGTGAACATGAAAGCTGCCCTGTGGCTCAGCTCCAACCACTTGCAGCTGAGATCCTAGCTTTGAATTGCTTGCGTAAGGACCTAGAGGGATACATTCCCATAACTCACAATTTAGGAGTCTGAGCCTCTGTGACAGGCTTGTCAACTCTGTTCCATAGTAGAGCATAAGGGGCTCAGTCTCAGATTAGGCCCCTCCCGTTGCAGTCATAGACTATCCCATCTATGCAGGAAACTTCTGGAAAATGTTTTCCTGTATGAACTAATAATATGAGCTCTCAAAGCTACATCTATCAGAAGATCCTCAGGTAGCCCAGTCTTAGCTCTGGCTCCTCCCATGCAGTCAAGGAACTATCCCATCTGTACAGGGACTTGCTGGCAGGCACACAACCATTTGAGTCAATGAGACAGTCTCACAAGCCTCCTTCTATCAGCAGATCCTAAGACACAACACCATAGGAATTCTAGAAAAAAAGTATTGGAAAAACTCTTCTAGAAATTGACCTAGGCAAAGAATTTATGAAGACATTCCCAAAGACAATTGCAACAACAACAAAAATAAATAAATGGGACTTACTTAAACTCAAAAGTTTCTGCACAGCAAAGGAAGCAACCCACAGAGTAAACAGAAAACCTACAGAATGGGAGAAAATATTCACAAACCATACATCCAGCAAAGGACTAATATCCAGAATCTACAAGGCACTCAAAGAAATCAACAAGAAAAGAAAATAAGCCCATCAAAAAGTGGGCAAAAGACAGGAACAGATTTTTCTCCAGAGAAGATAGACAAATGCCCAACAGACAGGAAAACATTCTCAACATCACTAATTATCAGGGAAATGCAAATTAAAACCACAACATTTTAGGTTTTTAATGAGGGGCGAGAGGAGGGGAGTGGGGCAGATGCGGATGCAGCTGCGTTGCCATATCCCACCGCCCAGCCCGAGCGGTGGCACGTGGGGCTAAGCCGGATCTTCCTTTAGAAAATCATCGTGTCGGGATTTCTTTCCGCATGTTCTCGTCCTCCTGTGAACGTCCCCTCACGGGTAAGCCAGAGAGGAAACGTTGCTCCATTCCCAGCTTTCCCTGCCGGGCAAGGATCCCCGACCACGTGGGAATGTGAGGATACGCAGCACTTTAAATCTTTGGAAAAAAGTGTGTGAAAGCAGTGGCTCAACTTGCAGTTGCACGTACACGACAGCAAACGTTTTGAGATTTTCTGCCATTTGCTCTGACAATGGATTCGTGGCCTAATTTAGCCACGAGATGTAGCCTCTGCAGGAGTTTTCGGTCAGGGCTGAAAGACAGTCCCATGAACCTTTTTTAGGTGGACGCCATGCTGCTCAAATTTGAATCAAGAGTGTTTGTTAATGGGAAATTATACTCAAGCCATTACTCTTGTATTATTTTGTTAAAAACAAAATCGTTTTGTTTTTCTGCATAGACAAGTAATATGTGTTTATTATAAAAGATTCAGACAAATCGGAAAGGAAAAAAGCAGGTCGTGAATATTACCAGTTACTTGCCACCATTAACATATTTACTATCTTTTAAGACATTTTAATTTGCATTTCTCTGTATGGATATATACATTTATTTATACACAAAGAGAGGAGTTAGGGGAGAGAGAAATTCATAAACATACTTTTTAAGAACAAAAAATTATTATGCTGCACAGACCTTTTTATTTAATTGATAATATATTACAGGTATTATTGATATTATGGGCTGAATTTTGCACTCCCCCACCCCAAAATTTATATGTTGAAGCCTTAACTGCCAATGTGACTGTATTTGGAGATAGGGCCTTTAAAGAGGTAATTAAGTTTACATTGGTCATAAGGGTGGGGCCCTAATCCAGTCTGACTGGTGTCCTTATAAGAAGAGGAGATTAGGACATAGACACACACAGAGGGAAAATGCTGTCAGGTCACAGGGAGAAGACAGCATCTGCAAGCCAAGGAGAGAGGCCCCAGAAGAACCCAACCCTGTCAATACCTTGACCTTGAACTCGTGACCTACACACTGTGAGATGATAAATGCCTTTTGTATAAGGAATTTATGCAGTCTGTGATATTTTGTTATGGCAGCCCTAGTAAACTAATACAGGTATCTTTTTGAGATTTTAAATATAGTTTCCACTGTTTTAGTAGCTGAATAATATTCCATTTGTGGATATATAATTACTTATTTAAATGTGTGGTTACTTCTGTTGTGCTTAAAGGCTCCTGTTATTAATAAGGTTGCACCAAGCATCCTTATACATAAACTGCACACATAATGCTAATCAGTTTCTTAGGATAAAATACAAGAAAAGGAATTGCAGGGTCAGAAGATGTGAACATGCAACATTTTTTCTTCAAGTGGCCAAACCGGCTTCCCCAGAGGCTGCACAAACTGACATTTCCATTTGCAGGATTTGAGTGTCAGCATCTCCACCTCCCACCAAACCGGACACTTTTAGTATTTAACCTGCTCTGCAATGGCAGGCAAAAATGAACATGTCGTTTCATTTCATAACAAAAGAAGTTGAGTATTTTGCTATTTTATTATTGAAATTTCCATTTCTTTTTTAAAGTGAACTCTGCATTCTTTTTCATTTTTTCTGAGATGTTTTATTTTTCTCGATGTTTATAAATTCCTGTTATGGCATAATAATCCTTTCTTTCTTATATATTACAATATTTTTCCAGGTTGCCATTTTTCTTTTAATTTTGTTTTGCTTGTGTACCGCCATATAGAATTTTTTAAAGGATTTGTTGTCAAGTTCGCGAAGCTTTTCCTTTATGGTTCCTGTCATGCACACCATTTCTTTCTTTTCCTGAAAGTTTTCACCTAAACTTCTCTTGAATGTTTTTGTAACTCTTAAGGAGAAAGCAAGGGTTAAGGATGTTTGTTACACACATTATTTGGATTTTTTTTTTTTTTTAATAAAAGCAGTGTTTAAACTTCTGGGAAATAGCACATCTAAATAACCATGTTGAAATGGCTCAGGAGATACAGTTGATGCTGGAGTCACTCATTCTTCTGTGACAGTGGGTCTCAATGTGTGGTCCCCAGACCAGCAGCACCACTGTCTCCTGGAAACTTATTAGATATGCAAACTCTCGCCCCCTGCCCCCAGACCTAGTGGATCAGCCACTCAGTTAGGGACAGCACCTGTGCTCTAACATGCCTTCCTGGGACTCTGAAAACCTCTGCTCTGGCCGCCTGAGACAGAGCTGGCTCCCTGACCCCGATCTCATATGCTTTTCCCTAAGAAGTTTCCAGAGGATTAAATTTTACATCCCGTCCCTGTCATTAGGGACATGCCTAATGACATGATGCCTTCAGATGCAGGCATTCTGGTTACAACTCATTTGTTACTCACACAGGCACACACAAACTCACACACGTGTTCAAGCACTAGCTACCTATGTGCATTGACATTACTTATTCTTAGAACTGGATGGAGTTCAGAAAGAGACATGCGGTTAGAGCACAGGTCAAACATTGTTTCGGAACTCACGATCCCCTCCCCTTTGGACATCCAAGGCTGTCTGAGAGGACGCAGGTGCGGCTGCCAGCACCAAGAAGCCTCTATGGGCAAGATGCTTCTGTGCCAAATATAAAAGGTCGAATGAGGCGAACCTCCAGGGGTCTGTTGCATAAACACTCTCCAGAAAGGGTGGAGAGAAAAATGCTACAATCTTTCCTCATGAGAAACTATGTGATGCTATTAAACATTATTTAACACCTTGAGATAATTTGAAACATGTTTAAATATTTCCTTTATCTGTTTTATATGTGTATAAGAGGAAATATGCAATATAAATGTACATCCATGAAGACAAAGAATCAGGGAAATGACAAAGGAAATGTCATTAATACTTTACCAGATCATTTTCTGTGGCTCTTTAGCTGGGGACCTAGTGCTGGGAGACCCAGGTCCCCGTGTTTAAGTGCTCTTACTCGCACGAAGCAGCCGTGAATGAAACCGCCCAGGTCCCGGCATGCCCTGCTCGGCAGCGCTCCTTTGCGTCGGAGCTGATCTTCCTAGCAGGTGTCCGCTTCATTTAGTCAGTACCTCAGTTAGTGCCTGCTCGCCTCCCCTGGGAGGGACAGTTACACATGTCGCCTCACAAGCCTCTGAAATCTAAAAACCCTGAGAGGCACTTGGTCATAAAATATCTCCTGATTAACGGTGCTGTTTGCCAACAAGTCCTTGCTCCTTCCTCTTCTTCCTTTTTAAAGATGTATCCGCTGACACGAACAGAAGACACTGAAGAGACGCCCCCTGCCAACAGTTACATTGAAAATATTTCCCCAAATGTGTCCAGCTTCTGTTTACTGATTTTACTGCTGGATACAGGGCTCATAAACTCGCATCACAAAGCATGAAAAAGCACAGATTTTAGTTGTGTGTGTATGTGTGTGTGTGTGTGTGTGTGTGTGTATACGCTCGCTTATCCTGGCATTTACTCAAAAGCTAGGACGCGACCTCCATCCCTTAGCATCATTAATACTATAATTCAAGAATTTCTTCCACTTTGAATTCTGAAAGAAAAGACAGCCAGTTCTGGCTCCCACAGGCTGGGTGTAATCTGCGTTTCTTGTTCTTTCAGAAGAGGTGCTTTTCTGTCTGCAAACCGTGGGTGTTATTTTGTATCTCCAAGCCTGTTATCCCTTCAGCAGACCCGTAAAACAGGGCAAGATTATAGAGACCATCTGAGAATTCTGAAGTTTTCCTTTCTGAGAAAGTTCTAAATGAGAAAGAAATGTATGATCGTATATTTCCTAATAACATCATAAAAACTACACATCATCTTGGTTTTCATATAAAATTTGAGAGAAAGATTTTAATACAAATCAAATGCTTCAGTGGCCCAGGAACTGCCATCTATGCTGCCAGTACACACACACACACACACACACACACACACACACACACACACACGTGTGGACATAAGCACATGCCCACATCTGCACACATGTTGCACACATATACATGCACATATAAAAGAATGCACATACATGCACACAATTGTACACATGCTCACATAGCCACATTCATGCACACATGTACACATATGGGCCCATCTATCAATCTGTAGCAATAATCTCTTTGAAACCCTCTTCAAAAGTAAATATATCATAACCCCATTCTTCATAACAAGTTAAGAGAAATTAGCTTTAAAACATTCCCTTTTCCCTTTTTTCTTTTTCCTATGTTGTCAATTTTCTAGATGGATACAACCATTATATTACTTACGAAATTCATTAATATTTCATTTAGAACCTACATAAGTGAAATTTACTTTTAAGCATATTTTATTTATTGTTCAAGCTTTATAAAAACCACCTATATATTTAAATCTTTAAAATCATAAAGATCCCAGCACCTTAACACTGTTTTTTGTTTTTACTTTGCAATCCTTACCTACATACATATATATGGAAAGCTCTTTAGCCTTAGAGGAATGTAGAATGAAGTTGAAAAACCAGGTCATGATATAAATATTTGCTAGAGAAAAAAATAACTAACATTATAAATACTTTATATTCCACAAAGGACTTTTCATGATTTGATTTTTTAGCTTCTTTATATTAAGGTAGGCATCACTACTGTACCCATTTGACAGATGAGGAATCAGATTGAGAGCATAAATACCAACCAAATTTTATAGGTTATGAAATTTGCAGAATGAAAAAGCTCAGGGTCAGCTCTGATTCTAAATCCGGAGCTCTTTTCACAAAACCCGCACGAGACAATAGAGACTAAGGCTCTGGGCCGATGGGTGGGGTGGGGGGATGGCTCAGCGAACAGGTCTACAGCAGTGCTCTGGGCCTTTAGTACGTACCAGAACCCCCTGGGGGGCTTCTTCAGGCAGATTGTAGGGCCCAAGAATTTGCATTTCTAGCCTGTTCCCAGGAGATGCTCACACTTCTGGTTCAGGGACCGTTTTTAAAGAATGAATACTCTACACAAATTAGTAACAAAGACTGCTGGTAAGACTGTAAATGTGTGCAACCATTTGCGAAAGCTGTTTGGCATAGTCGCATGCATTTAAAGATACACGTATACCATAGCTGGCAATTTCACTCCTCTGTGTGTGCTCTAGAGAATCCATGCATTAGTGACTAGGGTTCACATACCAAAATGTTCTTAGTTGCATTGTTTTCAATGGTCGAAATCTGAAACCTTCCAGATAAATAAACCACGCAATGTTCATACAAAGAAATATTCAGCAATTAAAAAAATGGCAGGCAATACATGTATGTTGTAGACATCATTCAAAAATAACAGAATGAAAGACGCAAGATACGAAAGAATGGAGAGGGTTTGATGCCACTTTATATACAATTAAAAATAGGCAAGGCCGTATATACCATACTGCTTGTGAATTCATACACAGGTGGAAAAAGCGTGGGCTGCGTTGGCTAAAACTCTTGCTCTACCACTTAACACTGGTGTGACCTTGAACAAGCCATTCAACCTCTGTGTGCCTCAGTTTCTGCACTCATTAAATCAGGGTAGCACCTGCTGCCTAGGGTTGCTGTGAAGAGTAAAAGCTAATACAGTACAGAGGGCCTAATACATGTAAGCTATAATTATCGTCACCAGTATTACGCCAAGTGTTCTTAAAAGGGCATTTAATGTCCTTGATACTAGCATAGTCAAATGACAAAGGCATGCAGAAAAAAATGATACAAATCCAGATAACCAAATAAAAAACACGTAGGCATCACACGCAAGCCAATGGGAAGGTATCGTTAATGGCTGAATGAAGAGGGCACGGTGGGAAGTGAATATTGGCACAGATGGAGACTGTGTGTTCAGAGTGGCTTCAAGGAAAAGGTGAAACTTCAGAAATTAAAAATATGGTGCTGTTGATAGGGCAAAAGGCAAGATCAAAGTCCTGGGCATTGGGCCCATCTTGGACAAGAATGTTCAGGTAGTGGAAGCCCCCGTGATACCCCAAAGACTGGGGGGGATCACCAGCACAGCTTCCAGGGAGCCACAGGAAACATACCCTTGCAGCCGGTGATATCAACGAAGTGTGGTGTAAGTCACCACTCCATTAAGTGTTAACAGGGATGATGATGTATCTCCTCTCTCTGTTTCTCCATGAAAAACAGCCATATGTAAGATACCTGCTTAAAAGTTAGAACATGGCTTTGGACCTAGCTACTCTGTGTGTCCATCCCCAAGCCACTTGCAAACTACTGGTTCTGTTTCCATGGAAACTGCTTGCATTCTTAGAATTGTATCGCAATACTTTGTAAGGGGGAAGGGTGGCCGGGGCAGACAGGGAAGGAATTCACTCCCAAGATCTTGCACAAGGTTGTTGGCAGGCCTGACACTTGTCTTTCTCATGGTCCTCGCCACTGGCCACCTGGATATCCTGGTGACATGGTGACAGTCTTCCCTGGAATAATGGATCATCGGAGAGAGAGAGAGAGAGAGAGAGAGAGAGAGAGAGAGAGAGAGCATCGGTGCACCCAAAGTAGAAGCCACAGTCTTCTTATAATGTACTATCAGAGTGACAGTGATGTACAACCACTTCCTCCATAGTCTATAGGTCACACAGATAATTGGTAAAATGTGGGAGGGGACTATAAAGGATTTGCATTCCAGGAGGCAGGCTTGCCGGGGTCATCTTGGGGACTGGCTAACACATAGTTCATAATTTATTTTTTCTAATTAATATCTTGAACCTCACCCAATTTTTCATGATGACATAGTCTATTTTCTTACAATGTTTCATTTAGTTTTTACCATCGTTGATAGGGAAATCAAAGTCTATTTCCTATTTTCTTTTTTTTTTGAGACAGAGTCTCACTCTGTTGCCCAAACTAGAGTTCAGCAACGTCAGCCTAGCTCATAGCAACCTCAGACTCCTGGGCTCAAGCGATCCTCCTGCCTCAGCCCCCCAAGTAGCTGGGATTATAGGCGTGCACCACCATGCCCAGCTAATTTTTCTATTTTTTAGCAGAGACAGAGTCTCACTCTTGCTCAGGCTAGTCTCAAACGCCTGAGCTCAAGTGAGCCTCCCACCTTGGCCTCCCAGAGTGCTAGGATTACAGGCATGAGGCACCACGGCCGGCCCCTATTTTCTTTTTTTCTACATAATTGATAGGAAGTTTTATTATTGGGTGAAATACAGCATCTATGTACATGACAAGACAGGAAAAAAGAGGAAGAAATGATCTGCCTATGTTCCTGTGAATTGGAGGAAAATACTGTTTTTAATATCTTTTGGTTAATATTCATACTTGTCTTGAAAAATAAATCAACTTTCTTCCAGTAATGTGACTTGAAACAACTTCAGAGTGAATATAATATGAATCTTAAATGTCCTCGTCTTTCCCCTGACACATTTAATCATGTCACGAGGCCCTGGCAAAGTTGCCAGCAAGTGGAGATGTTGTCATTCTCGTTAAAGCTTAACATCAAATATATCCCACCCTCGCTTGGAAACATGGATTTGATTAATGGTTATAATCAAAGCAACTTCATTATGTAAGCATAATAACCCAGCCAAGGAGATATTTCAGGATGTGCTAAGAATTTATTAATTCCTGGCCAGAGAAATCATTTTCTTTATAGGGATTAGAGCTGCCCGGTAGGCAGCCTCACTTGCTAAAACTTTTATGAACAATAAGTGTTTGGACAGGAGGAATTTTTGATTCAGCCTCAGTGATAATAGCGCTTTATGTTTCTGTGGGGCCTTTCTTCCACCACCCTCAGTGGCTTCACTAACATAATCTCATTAATCCTCATTACGGCCTTGGGAGGCTGCGGGTCCCACTGTTCTTACAGATGAGGAAACAGAGATGAAAATGAGAGGCAGAGACCACAAACAGGGAAAGTGCTGCTTGGCCTTAGAAACAGGCAAAGCACTGCCGTCCACTTTCTCTAGCAAAGTTCTACGTATTTTTAAAGAACAATATTTTGTATACCAGTGACCATAGCATTATTATTCACAATAACCAAAAAGTGGAAGCAACCCAAGTGTCCACTGATAGGTGAATGGATAAAGAAAGTGTGGTATACAAATGTCTTGGAATATTATTCAGGCTTAAAAAATAAGGACATCCTGACACAGGCTGCGACAGGGATGAACCTTGAGGACATTATTCTCAGCGAAACAAGCTGGTCACGAAAGGACAAATCTTGTATGATTCTTCTGACATGAGGTCCCTAGAGGAGTCACATTTGCAGAGACAGGAAGTAGAATGGTGGCTTCCACAGGCCAGGGGCTGGAAAAAGCGGGGAGTGGGAGTTGTTGTTTAAGGGGAGCCAAGTTTCAGTTTGGGAAGACGAAGAGGTTTGGAGAATAAATTATGGTGAAGGCTGTACAGTAAGGTCAGTGTACTTAGTGACACTTGAAGTAATAAAGCGGCAAATTTTATGTTATGTATATTTTACCAAAAGAAGAAAAAGAGAAAGAGGAGCAGGGGGAGGAGGAAGAGGAAGAGGAAGATGAAGTAGAAGGAGGAGAAGGAGGAGAAGGAAGGAAGGAAAGAAGAAAGAAAAAGAAAGAAAGAAAAGAAAGAAAGAAAGAAAGAAAGAAAGAAAGAAAGAAAGAAAGAGAAAGAAAGAAAGAAAGAAAGAAAAAGAAAGAAAGAAAAAAAGAAGAGGAAATAGAAAGAAAAAGAAGAAGACCAAGTGTTTGCTGTGACGGGGAAAATGCTGCTGTGGTCCCCTGACGGCTGCCGGGGGGATGCGAGGAACAGGAACGCGGGGACAGTGGAAGGTGAGGTTGCGGGTTGCGTGGCTGGGGACGGTGCGGATTGAGCGGAGAGCAGCACTTCTCTCACTGAGGTCTGCCCTGCACGCGCGGCCTGTGTGCTGGAGCAGAGAAAGAACCAGCGGGCTCCTCCCTTCACTGTCCCCATGTGGTTAGTCAATCCTAGTCTTACCCAAGAGGCTGCCCCTCCCAGCTCAGGGTAAACAGACTGCCTCTCTCTTAGGGACAGCAGTGCTACCTGGGGGTAGCCCAGGGCCAGTGTCCTGGGGATGAGACCACTGCCATCCCACAGGGTCCTCCACTGGCATTTGATGTTCCATGGCCACCACGGTGAAATTCTTAATATTTTTTTTCTGAAATTGTGTTTTGCAAGTGAAGTCCAACGGGACAGTGGATGGAGCTGGAGCTCCACAGCCTTCCACCTCCCACCACCTCCCCAGGACAGACGCTCAGCTGTCCACTCTCCCACCCCTGGGCCCCAGGCCTCCTCTTCCCTGCATCTCCTCGGGGATCCAGGTGAGCATGAGGAGAAGACCAGGCACAGGGTTGGCCCCTGTGATATTCCTGGGTGGGGCAGCCCCCCTGTAGTGGGGAGGCAGCACCATAGACTTGCAGAGAATGGCTTAGTGAGGTGGCTCTCTGGGCGACTGGGGGCCACCCATCTAACTGGGAGAAGTCTGACTCGACGTCCCCACCACGGCCCAGATATGGCAAGTCAGTCTGGTGGGGGGTGATGCCAGCAGCTAGTGGGGCACGTGAGTGTGCGTGTGAAATCACAGGGCCGTGTCTGGGTGCCTAGGAGAGTAGGCACTTGCCCAGCCAGTATCCCCATGCTGGAGGGAGAGAGACATTAAATAGAAAAATAAAAACCATCATGACACAGGGAGGGAGACGGAGAGAGAGACCACAGAAGAGAGAGAAAAGCTTTATATTATAGAACTTTAATTGCACCTTTTTTCCTGTTTTCTGAACACTGGGCTCCACACTTTGATTTTGCTCCGGGTCCGGCCAATCGTGGAGCCGGTCCTGCCGCAGCACTCCACAGGTACGCAGCAGGCCTGCAGGAGGACTGGAATCCTCCCTGCCGCTAAGGAAACAGCTAGGAAGGACTTCACGGGGGTCTCCTCTAAAGGGACTCAGCCCCAAATTAAGGGGCTTCTGAGGATACTCTGGCCTTGAGGACAGCGTTAGGCTGCTGGCCACCCCTGCGGTCAGATGCCCGGGGCCCTGTGGCCAAGCTTTGGCCTCCTGCACCGCAGTCAGGCTAAGAGGTTTTGCACATGGAATCAGAAGATCTGGGTTCTCCTCCTAGATCACCCATTTACTAAGTGCATGGCTTTAGGCCGATCACTTACTCTCCCCACTCTGTTTCATTATAGGTAAATGGGATTAAGAATCACCTTGTCTACTGAGAACACGGACATTGCTGTGAGATCATACATGTGAAAGTGACATGAAACTTGGAGGGACACAAAAGGACAGATGCATTATTTACTTACTGTGGTGCGGACTTTGTCCTGTTTAGCTTCCCAGACCCTGGAGGAGGAAAGGAGGAGAGGGAAGGGAAGAGAAGGGAAGTGAGAGACTCATTGCCTTAGGGATTAATGAAGATAACTTCACTGCGTTATTTTTATGGTGTTACTGCTTTTTTAAAAACCTTTCTAGATAAAATAGAGCTTTGGATTAGGAATAGCAGAGACACAAAGGAAATAGGTCTAGTCTTTTCCAGTCTTAAACCCTCCAGTTCTCTTTTCCTTACTTAGAAACATAGGGGAAAGGGGAGAAGATGTCAGGTATAAAATTAATCCCCAAATTCTCTTATATTCTCATCTTTATTTTTGCCCTTTCAAAACAGGTGTTTAGTGTCTGTTTTCTCTTTGACTGTCTGTATAGATATCTGTTAATATAAATGTAAATTCAATGAATCTGCTGGAAATGATATTTCTACATCTCTCACTTATATTTATAGCATCATTTAGAATCTACTTAAAGTGGCACTTATATGTCTTGGGTCATTTCTATGGCTAGTGTTTTCATCCCATCGTGCTGTTGCGTGGATTAGATACGCGCACGGTGTACAGAAAGTTCCCTCACACACAACCAGCATTCGTAAAAGGTAGCTGTTGTTGCTATGATATTGCGAAAGAAAGAGAAAAGAGAAAAGGAAGGAAAGAAAAATAGATGACGAAAGAGAAGAAGAAAGAGGAGGAAAGAGAAGAAGGAAGGAAAAAAGGAGGGAAGGACAGAAGGAAAGAAAGAAAGAAAGAAAAGGGGAAAAAGGTGGAAAAAAAGAAAATTGGTGCCGGAAAAGGCCTTGGAGGTCATCTGGTTGGGTTGGGGCTGTTTCAGTCCAGGATGTACATTAGGATCATTTGGGAGACTTTAAATTAATGCACGCGACAGCCCCAGCCCTGGAACCTCTGACTCGGTTGGTCTGCAGTGGGGCCGGGCTCTGGTCTGCTCTAACAGCCCCCAGCTGACTCTGAGATGCGCCCAGGTCGACGGCGCCTGATCCCACCGGGCTCCCCCGCGGGTCAGGTGAGAGAACGGAGGCCCAGGGCGGCGAGGGTCCTGCCCACTCACGGTGGTGAGACGTGGAGCCAGGCTCCTTTCTCGCCTCCTCCTCCGATGTGACACATGTGGGTGGCACTGCGGTGACCCAAGGGCCACCGACCCCGCGTCACGTCTGCAGTCCAGGGGGCGGCAGTTCCTTTCCTGGGACACGAGGCTCCGGGTTCTCCACCCTGAGCTGCAGAGTTCAGGGGCGGGGCTGCTCGAAGCCTGATCTCTGAGGCCCTCTCTCACTGCTTCATGTTTTTACCTAAGATCATTTTAAAGTAGAATAATGAAAATTATGTTCTCAGTAAATTTTGATTCACTGACAACAGTGCAAACAAACTTTGATTCAAATCTGTGCAGAAGAATGTTAATTGTGGAATCCAGGCCGTGATATGTGGCTGTTCAGCTTTGCGTATGAATGAAATGTGTTTGTAATGAAGTCTTGGGTTGAGGGGGATGTAAAAAGAAAAAGGTAGTTGAAGAAGTAGCTTCAAAAACGTATTCATGTCTCAGAGCATCTCCCTCCCTTGACCTCTCGCCTGGGAACTCCCGTATCTCCTGTCTCAGTTTCCCATCTTGGGTGCTGGGCCAGCTTTGCGTTGCCTCATCCTTGGCCCCACGCCCTCCTCTGCCACCTCTGCTCTGAATGAGCGGAGGGACTGAGGGACCCCCCAGGACACAATGCTTTCCAGGCTAAAGCACAGGAAGTCCTGGGCAGCCCGGGGTAGCTGGCCACCCTCTGTGTCGGGGTCCGTAATGACAATGATACGACACAAAAGTCAGATCCTGGTTGACTCTTGCATTTGGGCCTTGGACACCTGTTCTCTGGTTTTCTCTTTTCTTCCTTATAAAATGAAGGGATTGGACCAGATGACCATGACAGGAATCTCGTCTAGTTAGGAGTTATCCAGCCTGCTGGTGCTTTCCAGTGATATTTTCAGCAGAGCTGAGACAGAACAAAAGAACTAAAAACTAACCAAAAATACATTAGGATTAATTTTGTATTGTTGGCAGAGTCATCAAAAGACTTGAGAGTAAAGATTGGAGCTAATCTTTAATATCAGTGATTTATTAACATAAGTTTCCATTCTCTCTGTATTCTTGTGTGAAAAAAATCAATGTGTATATCAATTTATTGATGAATTACTTGTGAAAACCATCATAATATACCGTTCATATTTTAGGGTTGTTTTTATGAATAAGTTAATTATTGTTCTAAGGTTAAAATCTCCAACTTTTCAGTCTCTGGTATGAGGGGAACACATTTTCGAATTATTAATACAGTGAAACACTCTCCTAAATAGTGTTCTGGTAAGTGTTTAACAATTAGCTGTGAGGAAAGCCCTGATTTCTAGCCTTTGCCAATTTCAGTGGTGTAATGTACATCCTGGACTGAAATAGCCCCAACCCAACCGGATGACCTCCAAGGCCTTTCCCACTGGTGCCAATTTCAGGCTGAATAGGTGGCATCCTTGTGCCACAGAGCTGGGCAGAGATGTGCACAATCAGCTCCCCCTGGCCCGTGGCCGCAGCTACGCTACACCACTGCATCTTTATGCTGCAAGAAAGTAGGTAGATGCTGCTTCCTCATGTCATAAGAATGCAGGTTTGCTTAGGAAGAAAGGTGCTATTAGGTAATATCATGGTTTATGAAGGAAATTTATAAACTGATATATCACGATATAAAGCTGCACCTTCTTTAATGGGTAATTCCGTGGGTGAAGCACACAGCACACCTTCTTTGGACAAAGCCCCTTGGCCATGCTAGCAAGGTTTGCCCACGGCTTGTCGGTGGTACCAATCCCTGTTAAATTACCCCATCCATTCGTAATGCTTCAGAAATCCTTGCAGAATGCACTGCCGCACTGACATGTTGTCACCGTTCAGCACCCATAACTGTGACAAGTGAAAAGGTCGTGCCTGCAAGCATTAGCATTGCAAAGAAGCCATGGTAACGGTTCATTTTGCACAGTCCTTTTGATCATTCTTTTAAGAAATGGTCTGAAAATAGGATAGCAGGATAGGAGAACATGGGCTAGTCAGAGCATTTCTACCTAAATGCTGAATTTATTAACCAGCACTAAAATACCCGTTTTGGTGGGGCTCTCTTGCAAGGGAGAACGGGAGGAAAAATGAGGCACATTTTTTTGCAGAGTAAGGTGGGCAAATGATAAACAAACCAGAGGTCTATGATTTAGTCGAGATTATTCCTCCCATATAGAATACAATAAATCTTGTAATTAAAAAAAATTAAAAAAGAAAGAAAAGAGAAGAAAACAAACAAGTCCTCAAAGGAACGCTGCAGTTTTCAGGCAGCGGTTCTTCTAGCTGGTTGTTTTAAATTACCAGAAAATTACATTCCAGGGGAACACCAGCCTTCACAATGCATTGCTCCCTGCCCAGGAGCACCTAAGGTAGGGCAGAGACCCTTATTTCAGAATTGGCTCACGCTCACTGGACTTGGGAAATGCTCACACTTACGAGTCCTCACAGGAAATGTGTGTTTATTTCATGCCCTACCATTTTACGGATTTCTTTTCCTTTTCACAAATACTGCACAGTGAGAAATCCAGCCACAGCCTTTAGACACCCAGGAGACCGTGGGGCATTAAGCATGCATTGATTTCCAGAACACAGCTCTGCGACCGGAGTCTCTATCTTTTGTTCTAAGCACAAGGGTATTTCGTCAGGAATCAGGAAGGAACAGGGGCCACCTTTCAAAGCTAAATTCTATGTGGGATTCATGGTTTCTGCTCCGTGTTCCCCAGCTTTGAGAGGAAGAATGAGAAATATTTTCTTCTTTTTGTGCCTACTGTAAATTTATTTACAGTTTTCCAATTTAGGTCGCTTTCGTTGGCTTTGAGATCTCTAGTTGTCATGAGTTAGCTCTTGGTACTTATGAGAAAAAAAATCTGACGTGTGTATGTGAGCCCAAACATAAGGCATCCCTAGCAGAGGAGCCACCACCCTCAGCTCCTCTGCAGTGGCAGCAGCATGTGTCCCTGGGGTCTCTGCAGCCAGTGTGCATCCAGCTGGAAAGGAAGATGCGAGCTCACCTTTTGCAGGTGACCCAATAGCTACTGTTTGACTTCCCCCATCATACGGTTAAGGGGAACATTCTTGTTCCCTCACCACGAACTCTGAATCTTGACAAAGTTAAGATTCCCATTTAATTTCTCTCTTCCTCTCATTTCTTCTTCTCTCCTGAGTCTCTTACCTAAAGAATGAAAAATGGCACTGCCACTTGGTAAAATTGTGGCAGTTTCTCAAGATGTTATACACAGAATTGTCATATGACTCAGTAGTTCCACTTTTAGGAATCTACCCTGGAAAAATGAAAACATATGTCAACAAAATAACTTATACATGAATGTTTTTAGCAGAATCATTCATAATAGCCCAAAAGTGGAAATGCCCCAGATGTGTGTCAGTGGGTGAGTGGACAAACAAAACATTACATATCCGTGCAATGGAATATTATTCAGCAATAAAAGGAACAAAATACTGATATGCACTATAATATGGATGAAACTTGAAAACATCAGGCTTAGTGGAAAAAAAATCCAGAAAGCTAAACACAGAAGAACACATGCCGTATGGTGCCATTTATATAGGAAATGTCTAGAAAAGGTGATATAGGTGCGGAAAATAGATTAGCAATTGCCTAGAACTTGAGTTGGGAAGGGCAAGTGACTATAAATGGGCAGGAGGAATATTTTGGGGTAATGTAAATGCTTTAAGATTTGATATGGTGATTATACAACTTTATATATTATATTCCGGTTGTAATAGTATTATGAATTTATATGTATTGGGTAATGTGGATATATTAAGACTTATATCGGGTTGAATAGTGTGCCCCCTAGAACCTCAGAATATGGCTTTCTGTGGAAACAAATAGGGTCTTTGCAAATATGATTAGTTAAGATGGTGTCACACTGCATTAGTGTAGGTTCTAAATCCAGCGACTGGTGTCCTTAAGAGAAGTCCATGTGAAGACAGAGAAACACTCAAGAAAGAGTGCCAGGTGCAGACTAAAGCAGAGGTTGAAGTTGTGCTGCCACAAGCCAAGGAATTTGGCCTCCAAAACTGTGGGAGAAGAGGTTTCTGTTCTTGTAAGCCACCTGGCTTCTGGTGATCAGTTACAGCCATCCTGGGAAGCTGATGCAATTTTAAGTGTATAACTGAATTGTACATTTAAAACAGGTGGATTTTATCATACGTATATTATACCTCAATAAAGCTGTTAATAAAAACAAACACTTTTCTTTGTAGGCTGGGGACGGAAGGATCAGAACCAAAGGCTGGGGGTGGTAGAGGCAGTTGTGACGCGTTAGCCCACTTGCCCTGCTGTAAAGGAACACCTGGGACTGGGTGATTTACGAAGAAAAGAGGTTTATTTGGCTCACGGTTCTGAAACTGTACAAGACGTGTGGCACCAGCATCTGCTTCTGGTGAGGGATTCAGGGAGCTCCACTCAAGGCAGAAGGTGAAGGGGGAGTAGGCGTGTCACATGGTGAGAGCACGAGTGAGAGGAAGGGGTGTCCACTCTCTTAAACAGCCAGCTCTCGAGTGACCTAACAGAACGAGAACTAACTCATTACTGTAGGGAGGGCACCAAGCCATTCTTGAGGGATCTGCCTCCATGACCCAAACACCCCCGCCCCAGGCACTGGGGATCAAATTTCAGTGTGAGTTTGGAAAGGCCAAACATGCAAACCATATCAGCTGCTTCTCAGAAATCCTGGAAGAGGAATCTTGCCACATTTATGGGCAACTGTCTTTCAAATGCAAGACTCGTAGCATCTCTTTCCTTTGTCACCAATTCGCTTACTCCACATCTTGTTACGAGGTCAGTGCTGTGAGGCACATCTCTGCCACGTGGCTGCTGATTCTGCAGAAGCTCCCAAATGTAGGTTCTTCCATGGGTGTCCCGGCTACAGAACTGGTAGATCTTTGACTTTTTTTTACAGTCTCAAACCTCTCCGGTAAGCCATGGGGAAGACGTGACATGGTACGTGCCAGTCCTGGAGGAACCCCCAGTGTTTCTGTGGCCCAGTGCCCAGGGAGCCCTGGAGGGCCTCTGAGGCAGACAGCCATGGACACAGAGGGAGCTTGACCTCAGAAATGAGGATGGGCCTTTCTTCCTGTGATTGGGGAAATGAGATAAAAAGCAGGTACAAATATGGATTTGTTTTGGTCATTTTTCAAATTTCCTAGTCCTTTTTGGTAACACTTTGTTCCTTTATCATGTTTTAAAAATATCTTTGAACATTTTATGGGTAGTTATTTTGCAGTCTGTGTCTGATAATTCCATCACCCGAAGTCCTTGGGAGGCTGATTCTCAATCATGGTGGATTGCTTTCTCATGTGTTTTGTAGTTTTGGTTTGTGAGCTCATACCCAGCACTTTTATCTGAGTGAATGCCACTGGGCCTGGAGAGGGGACACATTCTTCCAGAGTGTGTTTGCTTTTGCCAGGTTCCTCAGACCTATGGCTGAACTAGGACAACCCCCATGTCGGTGCTTCAGGGTTCTTCAGCATGAATTTGACTCCACGCCTGTGTAGTCAGGCCAGTTACAGATTCTCAGGGGAGAGATTTTTTTCTGCATTTGTAACACAAGCCAAGGCAGTTTGCTTCTCTCTTTGCTATTTGTGGATTTTTATTTTTACATTTTAGTTATATACTTTCTCTCAAGAGAGAGCCCTTGCAGGAGCCTGGCATTGGAGGTCTCACTTTGAACTCCCCACCTCTCACATAGTCAAAGTACCAGCGTCATATTACCTCTGGCTTCTCATCATCCACTTTTGGGTTCGGTCCATGGTTTTTCTGTCAGTTTCTTGTAATCTTAGTGTGCATTTTAAAAGGCATTTTGTTATTTCTAGGTGGTTTGTGGAACTGTGGTGGGATCTTCTCCATTCCCCAAGACAGAAATATGCATAATAATTTTGAGGTGGAGAAGGGGAACTTGAGAAGTTTCACAAATAAAGGTTTCCATTCAATTGGGGGTGAGATTTTTTGCTATGAGTTATAGAAGAAGGACAGGTCTGAGGTCTCCAAGTGACCGATAAAGGTTGGTAAGGTTTGTAACAACTGTGGGAGATGGGGATGTTGAAAAGTAATTGTAAGGATTGGTTACCAACAATAAGGGATCCACCTATGCTGACGAGTCATAAATGTTCCATCGCCAGTGTTGAAAATGATAGAAATGTAGATGATTACAGAAGGAAGAGCGTAATTCTTAATGTTAAGCCTAATTTCTAGACTCACCAGCCAGTAAAATCACTTTCCTGTTCTAAGGGACAGGCCCGTGACCCAGCTCTGCCGTCGGTGGAGAGACAGGTAGGTGGGACAGCGTCCCCGTGAACATGAAACCACATGGCAGTTTCTGCCGAGGGCTCCTTTAGTCAAGTTTCATTTTGCTACCTCCTTCCCTTTATTTTGTTCATGATTCTTGCTCAGCAGTTTCTCAAATAAATTTTATTTCAAAGAAACATCCCTGAATGTTATGCCGGGGAGGATCAAGAACCCCGCTTTCCTTTTGGTTTTTCAGTCCCTGCGATGATAACGTCCTACCCAAATACCACCCTGGCCACTCAGGGCCAAAAGAAGGAGATGAGCTGCACGGCCCACGGCGAGAAGCCCATCATCGTGCGCTGGGAGAAGGAGGACCGCATCATCAACCCCGAAATGGCCCGGTACCTTGTGTCCACCAAGGAGGTGGGAGAGGAGGTGATTTCTACTCTGCAGGTAAGAGCGAGACAGAGCCACACGGTGGACTCTGACAACGTTATTGGAAGAATAAGTCTGTCCTTTCACACAAGTGGGTGTATGCGGGTGACAAGTAGCAAATAACCTTTTGGAATTTGTTCATGAAGCATCATTTCTCTCCCCTTTCATACAGTGAGATTACTGAGTAGCCTTCAAAAACAGTGCTTCATCGTAAGTGTTATTAAGAGTAGAATTATTATGACACAGCAGGAAACCCAACTATTATTTAAAAGTGAGAAATAGGGCTTTTTAATGGCAGTTAATCCTGGAGGAGTGACAGCCTGTGCTGTGCACACGTTTTAACTCCCTGTGAAAAGAAAAACGGCAAGGGCTTTGGGACAGACAACGTTATAATAAAAATAATTTGCTTCTTTGGAAAAATCCAACAGGAAAAAACTGACATTAATCCAGGATCACAAAAGCTAGAAAAAAATATTGTATTCTCTTATATTTTTTAGCACTATTGGTAGTTAACTGAGCAATGCTTTTATTACGGGGATGGGAGATGATGCTGTAACATACGTGTGGGAGAGAAAAAGATCTGATTTGAAACACTTATGTTGGCTCTCTCCTGGGTCTAATCCTGGGCTCCTTTTGGGCAGAGCCCTGTTGAGCGTGGTGCTGGCCCCAGGCCCTGACTGCAGTGTTTACAGATCTGTTTCTGGAGGCACGGTTGCTGTAGATGCTCTAAAGGCATACCATGAGAAAGGCGTATATGTGGAATATATGTTAACCTGGCGGTGCTGTCCCACATAAATTACTCACCCAGTCTAAGGAGCTGCAACTTGATGTGGACAATGTTCGTGGGCCTATCCATCTGCACACTGACAATCGTGCTGAAATAATTTGCCCTCAGAGGGATGTGTGTGTGCACATGTGTGTGAATGAGTGAGTGTGGGTGTGGGTAATGGGTCTGTTTGCAAGTTTGTGTGTGTGTGTGTGTGTGCTGGGTATGGCAGAAGGGAAGAAGGAGTGGGGAGAGAGTTTTATAGCCAAAAGCCATTCTGGCTACTGAATAAGATGAATTTCTTTCTGCTTTACACATAGATTTTGCCAACTGTGAGAGAAGATTCCGGTTTCTTCTCCTGCCATGCTATCAATTCTTACGGGGAGGACCGTGGAATAATTCAGCTCACAGTGCAAGGTAGGGAGAAGATAGCATAAGGGAGAATGCACAGGTGTTTCAGGATAGAAGCGTAGCCCAGCCCCAGGCATCTGCGTGAACTCAGCTTGCCATGCAGCACTTCCCAATACTCAAAAAAACTGAAATGAATGAAGCCAGCACTGCAGCACTATCATACAGTGCCTGTGATTATGCCAGAGTGCAGCCCCAAAACAGGGAACAAAGCCCTTAAAGAATGCAGTCAGATGACGAGCTACTGGCAGTCACGCTGCGTGCGCAGAAGTACGGCGGTGGACTTTCTCCCTCAATTTTAGGAATCTATACGCTAGACAATCAGAATGGAAAGGGAAGGTTGACATTTGGGACCAAAATATGTCTTCAATTAGTGATCCAAAGTAGAATAGTGGTATTTGTATCGCCCAGGTTTGGCCCCGTTCCATGAGTGCTATGAAATTGTACATCCTGGGAAAGTGGAAATTCTCCTCTCTAAAATGAGATTAGGAAACATATCCTCCCAGATAAAAAGCATCTGTCCTTGTCTAGTGATGAAAAATTGTGTCTGAGTCATGCTCAGCATTTCCACTAGCACTTTCTCTTCTGAACTCTGTTTGAACTAACCCTGGGTCTTTCTGTTGATGGCACAGAGCCCCCCGACCCTCCCGAAATTGAGATCAAAGATGTCAAAGCACGCACAATTACACTCAGGTGGACCATGGGGTTTGATGGAAACAGCCCCATCACAGGCTACGATATTGAATGCAAAAATAAATCAGGTAAGTTCTTTATGTTCTCCAGCTTTACTTTCACTTCAAAAAGCCCTTTTTTTCCTTTTTAATTTGTTTAACCCCTAAGAACACACCTCGCCTCAGGGAAGCTTGGAGGATGCTCTTTGAACAAGCTGGTCTCCCCCCTGCATGAAGTGCTCCCAGCTTCCTCTTGAGGGAGCTCAGCTTCGTCCCTTGCTTCTGGAGCCAGCCCACACCTCAGTCATGCTTCCTGCCAGCCTCTGTGGCACTGCCGCCTCCCATGGGCACACGGGCAGCTGCTGACAGAGCCAGGCCCCCGTTGGGACCTTTCCTCACCTGTTTCTTCACTTCCCATTTCCCCAGCTGGGCGACTGCTCCAGGGCACGGGCCCCTGTCCTGTGCCCAGAGCGCCGGGCCCCAGCTGTGCCTGGGCTCTGCGGGATGAGCTGTACAGAGGTGGTTTGTGCAGAAAAAGGGGAACTCACTCTGCAGACACCTCCTGGAAATGCCCAGGGACGGCCAGCAACACTGATTGCTGCACAGGGAGCACTCTGCTGAGAGCCCATAAATAAAACTGCCCTGCTGTCAGGGCCTCTGCAGGTGTGCCCTTTGATGACCTTCCAGGGACAATGGCAGGACCATTTTGAACAGTATGATCCATCAGGCCAGTGGAATGCCACCGCTGTGGCCTCTAGTCAGAATTTTTACCGTGTCTCATAAAAGAAGACACGGGGAATTTGAGCACTGGCAGCATGGGAAGGGTTAATAAAAATTCTTAGAGGCCACAAAAGTGGCCTTATTTCCCACTTCCTGGGCACCTTATGTTATTTCAAATTCCACACTTGTGACTCATTTAATATCCTTTGAGCTGAAGCTGTAGTGAGAAATCAGCTCGAGGCAGCAGAAAAAGGCAGGTGAAGAGTGAGGGAACGTTTCCATAGGAGCGCGCCAGGGACAGAGCCCGAGGGCTGTGCAGGTGGGATTGCAAAGAAACCCGGGGGCGGGGGTGGCTCTTCGGAATTCGGGAAAGCAGGATTTGCAGCCTAAAAAGATGGATCAAATCGAGAACAGCGTTTTGAGAAATAGTGTCTGAGGCTTGCTGGGTTAAAAGTGCCGGTAAGAAAAGACGGAACGTCTCAGGTCGTTCATCTCAGAGTGGACCCAGAGACCCCAAGTGAGCTGGTGCGTACACGAGGCCCAAGGAAAGACCCTCAGGGGGTGATGGGGCCCTGAGTCCCACTGTCGCCGGGAAATGCAGCAGGGCCAGCGCCTGGGACTCAGGGGCGAGGCTCAGTGACCAGGGTGGGCATGGCCAAGACAGTGCTGAGCAAAACAGGGACCAGGACAAACCGCTTCTCAAGGGCCAGGGAGGAAGAGGATGACCTTGGCTTTGTTTTAAAGAAACAGAATTGAAAGTTCTAAGATACTGGTCTCGAAGCGTAGAAAATTGGAACTGATCGATCAACACCTATGTGCACATATGGAAATAACATTCGCTGGAAATCAAGCAGGCGGGGGGAGGAGCGGATGGGTAAATTCACACCTAATGGGTTCGATGCACATGATCTAGGGAATGGGCATGGTACAAAAGCAATTTATGTAACCAAATCATTTGTACCCCTGTAATATTCTGAAATAAATTTAAAAAATAAAAGTCAGGCATAAATCTTTGGCCCAAAATAAAATAAAATAAAATAAAGACTTTTAAATGCCTACTGTTTAAAAAAAATAAGTCTTCTTGGGTGAGGCAGGCACGTTAGAGCAGAGATTGGCCTTGAACCAGACGGTAGTGAGGAGATCTCAGGCAGCCCCTGTCCTTGGTGCCGGAGTGCTCAGGTGGCCTCCCAGAGCGGAGCAGCTCGGGGTCCCCACTGTCTTCCAGGAGGATCAGCACCTGCCAGAAGCTGGTGACCGTCCCAGGCTCAGCAGGGGTTGGGATCCAGCCCATGCTGCGTCAGCGGCAGGCTGTGTCTTACCAGCTCTGCGCCTTGGCCTGCTTGCCTCCCCTCTTCTGGTCTCATCTGTGAAGTGGGTGCCGCTGCACCTACCTCAGAGGACTGTGGCCTGCGAGGATCCCTCAAAGGCCAAGGGCTGCCTCTGGCTGGAAGGTGCCCCTGCCTGGGACCATGTAGTCGTGCCCTCCTTCAATCTCATTTCTCATGTGCTCATGTGACTTCATCTCCCTTTTGCTCCTGGGAGGTGCTATTATATGTCATCATATATGTGTCATGTGATTATTGGTGAATATATTGATTAATGCATTTCACCTCCACCAGACTGGAAGCTCCTTGGGGTCCCCTGTGCTTAGTAGGTCTACTTTGGCCCAGTCCATTTCTCCATCACCTGGCACCATGCCTAACATGTGGCAGGCACTCCATGAATACTGATGAATACTCTGTAAGAAGGAAATACATTTAAAACACTTTACTCATTGTCTGGTATGTAGTCAATGTCTAACAAGTGGTAGCTTATAGTATTGCTCAAACATGCATGAAAAATAAAATGCCTAAAGCCACATATGTTAGTTGAACTACTTGTCCACCATTTAAAAGTCCTTGGTGTCCCCTCCCTTCCACAAGCTCCCCAAGGCAGGGATTCTGATTTGGGTGCCCCTCGTTGTCCAGCGCCCAGCACATTGCCTCGCATGTGAAGAGCATGCTGTAAATATGTGTTGCATTTAGTTTACATGCAATTGAAATCTAAGAATCATCTTTGTCATCAACAGCATCTTTAAATGTACAAATTAATCGGACTCTACATAACCAAAGTGGGAAATCTCCTATCTATAAAGCTGGGTGCAGTCAGGATTAAGGGATGCCTTTTCTATCCTTCCTGCTCTACTTCATTCAGAGACAGGCCCAGTGCTGTGCCTTTTCTAGTGTCTGCCCCCCACCCTCTACTGGGCAGTTGTCCCCCTGCAGGCCCTAGTGACCTCTGAGAGCAGCGACTGTCTAACAAGCCCTGCACTCTGTCCCTGCACCCCGCATAGTGCCTGGCACATACACTAGACTCTCAAACTTGTTTTAGGCAATGGTGAAATCATCCCCAAAAAGATGCTTTCCTCTACTTTTTGTTAGTTTCCTAAGAAAGCAATATATTACCAACAATTAAAGTACTTAACATTCTTAACAGAGAGCACTTCTGCAAATGGTCAGTCAGTCTATGCTTGAGCAGTCCCAGAAATAGAGACTCACTAACCCCAAGGAAGCACACCTCTGCCTTTGGCCAGCTGCGACTCCTACAAGTTCTTACATTTATTGCACCAAGATAGACCTTCCTGAATCCAGTGGCCCTGTTCCCATCCCCAAACACCCTTTGGACGAATGATACCTTGTCCAGGATTTGAAGACAGATGACTCTCCTGGGCATACTGTGTGCGGGAAACAGGAAACATCGCAAATCCCTTTACTTGTCTCCTGGCCCTCTCACTCTGGTCGTGGCTAGTGGCAATCCCCAGGTACCACCGGACCAGGTGCAGGCACTGTGCAGCTGTTGCCTCCCTCATTCAGAATCTTCTTCTTCTCTTTCCGTCACCCATAATTGCTTGGGTTGCTTTGGTTGTCACGTTGCTTGGCTGCCAGTGACTACTGCTTGTCCTCCACCTGGGCCCATGAGCCCCTTTAAAGAACCCCTTTCAGAATCTTGTCCTGGGGACCCCAGATAACCAGTCTGCAGTTTGCTGCATCCGCTTCCTTCCCTTCTCTGGAACAGCCTGCCCATCCCCCCCGCTGGTCTTCCCACATCTCCCCTCTCCACAGCACCTCACAGGTGGTTGAAGGGGCTTCAGCACCTTGGCTAGCTCCCCCGCGTCCTGGAAGGTGATCAGCCGGGCCAGGAAGCACAAAACTCTTCTACAGCAGGGTGCCCTCTTCCAGCCCTTCTCTCCCTGAGGATTATTCACCTCCATGAAGAAGACAGAGCTTTCTCTGGGTCCCTGTGCCTCCCTTCTATTAGCCAACACAGTAGGCCTGGTCCTGCTTCAAGCGACCTCTTCATTCCTAAACCTTTTGTGTAATTCTTGTCTCCAGAACTTTCAGTGACCCTTACTCATTCTGGCCTTTGGCCTCTGACAGCATTCCTTCATATCTAGTCCACCCTCTTACATTTGTCCTCGGTGACCTGCCATCCTCCAGACTTGGGGTGTCTGGCCCCCAGGGTGGGCTCCCTGGCAAGCACCCGGTATAACCACGCTGGCTCCTGTGAGCTCCCCAGTCCTTTCTTCACAGGGGTTATTTGGAACTGCAGAGGCAGGGTGGGACTCTGAGCTTCCCAGCCTGGTCTTATGCCACTGGTCCCCCTGGGGCATGGCATGGAGTCCTGCCCACATTTCCAGTGAATGCTTCTGGTAACTCCTTTCTAAACCAGGCTGCAAGACTGACCTATACAGGTCAGTATATACTGACCCTCTCAGTCTTACTTCCTGCAAACTCAGAGATGCTACAATACTTCTTGGCCAAAGCTCCCTTCTCTTGCATTGTATCAAAGTTTTTCTCTGCATTGCTCCTCCTCATCTGTAACCAAGTCAAGAACTTGTCAGAAGGTCTTCTAAGCACAGGAGACTTTCAGCAGGTGTCTGGAAATGTTGAAATCCAGTCTCATTAGGTGTCCTCAGAGAATATGTGCCGGTCATATGCTATAGGAAAGTGATCTTAAGCTTGGGGCTAACTCAAATCAGGTCAAATTCCAGTCCTACATCTTACCAGCTATGCATCAGGGCCCGAGTTTCTCGACCTTCACAAAGAAAATAAAAATCCCTTCCTCGGCAAGATGTTATAAAAATTTAATCAAATAAAACAGCCTGTCCAAACTGTACATCAGAATGACCCAGAAAGAGAGCTTTCTTAAAGGCACAGGTTTCTGGCACCCTCCCCCATAGTCTGATTCCGTAGGTCTAAAGCACAGTTGTCAAAAAGCCCTGAGGTGCTTCCAATGTGCCCACAGATTTGGGGACCGCAGAAGTCACATTTTAAAATGCCTAGCACAACTCCTTGATGGGAAGATGGAATTGAAAATTGAGCTATAAATATGACCAGGAAGAATGTACCATAGACAAAATAAAGAAACTTCTTAGGAGCGAGTCACAAACAGAAATGTATGCACAGAAGTCCAAGAACCTGAGGATACCAATGTGAACGGGAGTGTGTGGTAAGGCCACAGGCAGGAAGGACAAGGAATGGAATTCAGGGATTTGCAACAGGTCTCCTGGCCCAGTGGGCGTGGGTGGTGGTGGTTTCTAGAGGCAGAGAGTGAGCAAAGGTAACATCAAGGATGGTTTATGAGTCACACTGGAAGATTGTTTAACAAGAGGACTAGTTACCAAGGCGTGGGCTGGGCTAAAGCAACCTCCAAGGAAAGGATGCTGAAGCCCCAGTGACTGCAAGATGAGAGCTGTCCCCTCCCTGCCTTGACCCCTCATACAGCTTGGGTTGGCTCCAGGAGAAGGTGGTCAACAGACATCCACATACCCCTTCAGGCTGTCCGCCACTCCCAGACACAACTCCAGGGAAGACAGCTGTGCCTTCTTTGGCACTGTCTGTTCCAGAAACTTCCATGTTGCCTGAGCAGAGCCATCAACCACCACAAGTGTCAGCTTCCTCCTGGGGCTAGTTAGCAAGTGTCTCTGCACCTGGCAGCACCTAGGGTTCCTCCCAGTCATCCTAAGCATCTTCTCCAAGAGGCTGGCTTTGTCTTTGTGGACAAGGCTCCTGTGTCTGCGCCATTGCACCAGTATAAAATTCCCCCCCCTCATTTGTCCGCTATCGAATCACATTCTTCACATCCTTTGTTGTTTGAATTTTTGCCGAATCTTCTCTTTCTGTGTCATGTTCTTCTACCTCCAGTCACCCTGGCTCAAAGGATGCTTTTCCTCTTAATCCCAAGATTAATCATCAGTTTCTATTAGGCTGCATTCCTTGGGAAGAACTTAGAGCATTCAGAAGCAGCCTTTAAGCCACATAGTTTTGTCTTCAAGTGCAGAGACTCTCTTGCATTCGTGTTAACCCCTGGGCAGGGCAGCCCCTGCACTGCCACACTCGCCATTGGGGTGACGATGTGAGTGGCCTGCTCCCAAGACTCGGAGGTCCTTGTATTTGCCACTTATTTATTCATCCGTTAAACATGCATTTATTATTTGTCTACTCTGAGCCAGGCACCGTGCTAGCAAAGAGACACAAAATTGAATATGGGGAGTGTGGCTTCTGCCCTCCTGGAGCTTAGACTCCAGCAGGAAACACAGATTATCCGTGAAAGACTTACGCATGTGATGAGCTCCGCCGAAGAGGACTCTGGGGTGGTGGGAACATGGGAGCATCTTCTCTGTCCACTATCTTGGGGTTTCTTTGCTCTTCCACCACCAACACCAGCTCTTGACCACCCAGCCCCCCCATCAACAACTGCCCAGGCTTTTTGATATAAGAACCATTTACTGGCATTCTCTGCCTTGGTTGAGCCTCAAAAATCACCAGGTACAAACTGTCACGGATTCAATGATAATGCTTCACAGGCAGGTGCTGTGGTTGAAATTAGCTGTGGCTGAAAATAATTCCTACAACAGAAAATTGAGACTACATGATTTCAAAAGTAGAATTGAGAAATATGTTTGGTACGCAGGGTTATACTGGAAACTGAGGTTGGTTCCTGTGGGATTATCGCATTCTCACCACTCTCTATATGGGAAAGAAAGGCTCTGATGTGGCTCAAGGTTTTGCTGGTTTTCAGATACCTTTTAGAACGAGGGATTTGTAGGGGCTGAGAGGTGAGCGTGTCCTGACCACGCTTCACTTTATCGGCTGTACAAAGAGTGCCCACGAGTGGTCGTTTTCCACCCCACTGGCCTGAGCCGCTGCCATGGCATTTCTCCTCCGTGACCTCCCACAGCAGCTGGATCTGCTTCCTCCAACACCCCTCCCTGAGCCCTGCTGGCCTCCCGCTGTCCGTCCCCACAGTGTGGGTGACGTCTGTGGGAGGTCACATCCCCTCCGACTGCCAGCTCTGCCAGAAAACTGGGAACAGCACATAGGGAAGTCACTTGGGGTGTCATTGCTCTTTCTTTCCTTCTTTCTTTTCTGTTTTTAATTCCTACTTGTGAACTTTCAAAGGCAGAGAAAAAAAACTCACGTCTCTATCTCTTCTTTTTTGAAAAACAAAACCCAAAAGACTCCTGGGATTCTGCTCAGAGAACCAAAGATGTTTCCCCTCAGCTGAACTCGGCCACCATCATTGATATCCACCCTTCCTCCACCTACAGCATCCGCATGTACGCCAAGAACCGGATTGGCAAGAGCGAGCCCAGCAACGAGCTCACCATCACAGCAGACGAGGCAGGTGCGTGGCGCTGGGTGGAATCGCGCTCCGGAGGAGCCAGGGAGCTAACTCTTGAGGGCTCAGATGCTTAAATGCAGAAGCAGACCTTTGCCCACGCTGGGTGGAGGTCTTTGATGCATGCTCTCCATAGTTCCATGCCCTAGAAAAAACTCAGACAGTGCCCAGCATCTTACTTTGAAGGCACTGCTCTTCAAATAGAATTTAGTTCAAGGTTCTCATAGCCAAGACTTAAAAGAAAGACGCGTGAGGCTAACAATCTGGTGAGATTCAAAGAATCATGCCGTTTTACAAGTCCTTTGTTTGGACTTACGGAATCCAGGTTGAGGGGGAACGCATGAGTGTGTTTCTAGCCTAAGACCCTGTGCAGTCCAGTGTCGGAGGGAAGGAGGAACATTTAACTAGGAAGCAGTAGGCACCTGTTCTGTAGGGGGAGGTGGGGGGTGCAGATAATTCTATTGACTGGAAACCTCAATATTTTAAAATGAATTTATTGTTCTTTGTCCTATTACAAAGAATTTCATATTCAGTGTTGAAAATCACAAGATAGAGATAAGCATTTTGAAAAAGGCTAAACAGCTTGCATCATCCACCTAGAGCGTGTTGATATAACCTGCTAAGCCATTGTTGCGACCTGTTTCATCTCCCACACATGTGCATGCGCACAGACGTGCACAAGTGTATGCACTCCCCTTAACACGGTGGTCCGTTCCTGGTTACTGGGGGTGACATTAACTGGTTTGCAGAGGACTGAGCAGTTAGGCGGTGGTGCATGGATGCTGACGGTCAGCCCAGCTCCTGGCAAGAGAGGAAGCCACTGCCCTTGGGCTTCTCTGAGGAGAAACGTAAGATGCCGATGATGCCCAGCTCACGTCTTGAAGGGAAAGGTGTGTCCAGCTCCCAAACCCTCCTTTCCTTTTGGCTCTGCCCACAATCAGAGCTAATCAGCCACTCCCTACTGCGGTGAGTTGGAAGCTTAGTCTCAGACCTCTGTTTCTCCATCATCACCATTCAGGTGATAACATCCTCCCCAGATGACCAAGAGTTGAAACAAAACCAGAGATTTGTTTCAACTTTCAGTAGGCATTGTTCTTGACTTTCTTCCCACCACCTCCTTCTCTGCTACCCTTGTTAATGATGTCCGAATAGACATTGAACTTGTATATCTCTTAAGTACTTTTCTACAATTTGTAATGGCATCTCCCACCATTTATGTAACAAATCCCATATTGCTGGACATGTCAGGTGTTTTCAAATTCTCATTATTATAAACACCACTGTGATAAACATCCTGGTGGTATCTTTTGCAATTTCCAAGACCATTTTCTTGTGTTAAATTCCAAGAAGTAGGATGGCTGGATCAAATCAAATGCAACCTTTTAACTCTTTTGATATATGTAGTCAGCGTTATCCTCACAGGAGTAGGTTAAAATGTATAATTCTTCCCGAACCGCCCACGAGTGCCTATATCCCAATGCTGGAAGACACCCCTCCTTGAACATTGTTTTCAAGTGTGGCCGACAGAAAGGGCTTTATGCTCAAGTGTCTGAGGGTGAGCCGCTGCTGATGCCGGGATGCTCTGCATCAATTCTCGTCTGCAAGGTGGACATAATGATGCCTTGCTCTTCTTTACACAGACTTATTTGATTGTTGAGAAAAACATTCCCAGCTCTAAAAGTACTTTGCATTTCTCAGAAATAAGTGGGAAATGAGTGTTAATGTGCTCTTGCAAAAATAGAATCTTATTGAATTATTTATTTAAACAGCCCCCTAACTTCCTGGCGTTTTATTATGCTGAATATTTAGGGAAAATAAGCTGTCCCCATCCTTCACCCCAAAATGTCATCTTTGACTCCCTGCTCAGCCTTCTCCTTTCCTCCCCGCCCCTTTGACAGTCCTACCAGATCCCGACAGCCACCCCAGGATGACTACATTCTTCCGGGAGTGCACGTGCAGCTGCTTCCCTGATTGCCGTTATTAATGCTGCTGTTGTTGCTTTTCATTTCGTTTCCTCTGTGACCTCCGCTGCGGCTGGCAGTTGCCATGGCAGCATCTCTCTCCCCAGCCAGGAGGCCAGGTGAACAGCCCCGCGTTGCTAGTGTGCAGGGCAGCTGCCTGGCATCTCTGCGGACAGATGCAGGCACCGCCTCCCTGGATCCCCAGCAGGCCTTTTGGATTTTACCTAGTGCTGGCTGGGGCAGCCCCAAAAGCCTCTCTCCTTTAATATTCAGATGAGTTAAGGAGAAATGAATGGAAGGGAACAGATGAGCAAAGGAACGCTACAAAAATAGAACTTGTCTTTGTCTGGGTGCACAGGTTTGCATGACTGAAATGAAAAGGTCATTTCCCATGTGTGACTCACATGGGCCGAGTGCAACCACCCTGACCAAAGACACCCTCGCTGGAGTTGCCGCAGGAGCTGTGGACACTGCCGCCACTTCCCGGCAGGCAAGCCCAAAGGCGCATCTTTTTAGGAATGCAGCCATCTTGAGGTGACCTTTTCCCACCCCTGCAGCTCCCTTTCCACCCAAATAAGAGGTCACCTCTCAAGCAGTGAGAGTCTTCAGATGGAAGCTTCTGGGATTTATTGACCCACTCGCTTTGACCGTAATGTAGTGCCTGCGTCGGGCACCAGAGCTCACCTCTCACCACCCACCTGGCTGGGGAAGTGGGTCTGTGAGGTGCTCGGGTCTTGGTGTCCCCCACAGTATGCGTGAGATGAATATTTATAAACACGGCTCAAAAGACTGTCCAGCACGGGTCTTACAATGAACAAAGTGTGTATGTGAGTGTGTGTGTGTGTGTGTGTGTGTGAGTGTGTGTGTGTGTGTGTGTGTGTGCGCTGAGAAAATATATGGTGGACTAAACCCTGCTGAAATGGTGAAGGGTGTTATTGTCTGAATTTTGGTGCCCCCCAAATTAATACATTGAAGCCTAATTCCCAATGCAATAATATGAGGAGGTGGGGCCTTCAGGTGGTGACTGGGTTACAAAGGTGGACCCTCAAGAATGGGATCAATGCCCTTATAAAATGGGCCTGGGAGAGCTCATTCGCCCCTTCCGCCATGTGAGCACACAGGGAGGAGGCACCGTCTATGAACCAGAAGAGCCAGCCCTCTCCAGACACCGGCCTGCTGGCCCCTGGACCTTGGACTTCCCAGCCTTTGTAAGAAATACAGCCTCTGTAAGAAATGAATTTCTGTTGTTCACAAGCCACCCAGTTTAGTGTATTTTGTTACAGCGGCCCAAAAGGACTAACTAAGACAAGTGCTTCATAAAGAAAAGTAGAGAAAAATCAGAGGGTAGGACTGGGAGGCGGGGAAAACACGAAGGGAGAAAGAGTAAGATCCTCCGTCAGCGCTCCAGCGCCGACCAAGGGGAGCACCTGCGCCTGCAGCCTGAGATGCCCTTAGTCCGTCCTGATGGACAGGGCAGGTCCCAGGTCAGAAACTGCAGCCCGCGGCAGATCAGGCCTGTGAGTGTGTTCAGTTTGGGTCTGCCTAGTGGTGTGCAAAACTTTTGAATTAGGTGTCATTTTTTTTAATCTGGAAATTTCAGATCAACTAAATTTTGAGTTGTTCTTGAGTTCCTGCTTGGCAGCAATGAGCTGGTGTTAAGCATGTAGTGGTCACCCCTAAAGCTGGCCATACACCCCCAGTGAACCATAGCTCCACCCTACTTTCATTTAGGGGTCAGCAAGCTATTGATACAACCTGTGGGCCAAATCCCGCCTATAGACCTCAGACTAAGAATAGTTTTTACATCTTAAGAAGAAGAAGAACATGCAATAGAGACTGCACATGGCCCACAAAGCCTAAAATATTTATTGTCTCACCCTTCACAGAAAAAGTTTATGATCTCTGGCTAAGTCTTGCCACCACAGGCATTTGGGTTTTGGATCCCTGCTGTGTCCAATGCAAAGCATCATAAAGAAGGAATCACTGCCAAGTTTACACAGCATCCCTGCCTACTATTGGAAAATATCATGGTTCCAATGCCACAATACTGTTTATTTTCATGCAAAAGTTCATGAATACATTATTATACCACTTTAATGTACCTGACCTCAGAGAGCAGTCATGAAGCCAAGATCACATTGTTTAGCACCGTCTTCTCAACTCCTAATAACAACCCTTATCCCCCCAAAGAAGGAGAAGTCACGAGAGTAAGTGGAGACACTGTCAGAGTCAGTGAGATCAGCTCTTAATGGACCAGAAGTGTGTCTGACTCACCAGATCTCTTTGATAGGATCAGCCACGCACATGCACGGCTGGCCCTCGCCAGACCGACTTCCCCATTAGCAGCTGCCCCCTGAAGGTCGCATGTCACTTAGTGCCATGTGACCGAGTTTGGAGTGGCTGCTCCCTTCATCGTTTTCATTATGAATCTGTGCATAGAATGTGGAAGTTCAATTACACGGGAACGCGTTGAAACAACACTGAATTTTCACAGACCATCAAGAGTAGAAGGTCTGGATTATGAAAGGTCCTGACATGGAGTCATCCGGTGTCCAGTGGATCTGGCACTAAGTTACATCCTGGTATCGCCTCTCATCACATTGCAAAGCAGCGGCGGTTCTGGTCTGGTAGAAGTTTCCAGCGTGCTGAGCTGGAGCTGAGGGGGAGAGGATAGAATGAGGGCTGATGGCGTAACAGGCATGAGTGCGGTAAACAAACACAGGGGTATCGATGTATTCTTCAGTAAGAGAGTCAAAGGCGCAGCGCCCGTCCAGTTAGAAAAACCGGGCACAGCCTGCACCCGATGGAGCCGTCAGCAATCTGCTTTTATAGGTTGTTATTCTTCTCCGCCTTCCTTGTAAAGAAATTTTGGAAAGTAAACCTAAAGAAATCATCAGTCTCCCTGCTGTTTCTCATACACACTAAGTATATGATTATTGGTTATCCTGGAAAGTTCTGGAATGGTCTGGAATGTTCTTCCTTCCGCTCTCTTAGCACTTTCAAGTTTCTGCTCAAATATCATCTTCTCAATAGTACTGTCCTGACCACCTTACTAAAATTCAATCCACTGCCCTTTCTGGCACAGTTGGTCCTCTCTCTCCCCTAACATTCTCCTTTCAAACACGTATCACCACCCAATATACCATGTAAATTGTTGATTTACTTTTTTTGTGTGTGTGAGACAGAGTCTCACTCTGTTGCCCAAACTAGAGTGCCATGGTGTCAGCCTAGCTCACAGCAACCTCAAACTCCTGAGCTCAAGTGATCCTCCTGCCTCAGCCTCCCGAGTAGCTGGGACTACAGGCACACACCACCACGTCCCATTAATTTTTTCTATTTTTAGTAGAGATGGGGTCTTGCTCTTGCTCAGGCTGGTCTCAAACTGCTGGCCTCAAGCAATCCTCCTGCCTTGGCCTCCCAGAGTGCCAGGATTACAGGCATGAGCCACTGCACCCGGCCTAATTTACTTTTTTTATGGTCTATTTTTTGGCCCCCTCCCACAAGGGCAAGAATAGTTATCTAATTAAATAAATAGTTTAAATGAATGAGCTAAATATTTATTTAATAGTTACAGCTGTTCTTCATTTGATTTTAATTTTTGCCAAACACTATCTTGGTACCCTTTGCCCAAAAAAACATGCCTCTCACCCACCCAACGTCTGCGGAAGACGAACACGTGATTGTGAAATCATGCAGCTGCATCTCCCCTCCCTATTTTATTAATTTATTCCACTTTTGTAACCCCAGTCTCTGCCTAGTTTAGGACCTGGCGCATCGTAGGCCTCAGTACATCCCCCGACAAGGAAACCAGAGACAGAAATGCGGGTGTGATTCCCACATGGGTGATTCCACTCAGTCCAATAAACAATGAGGCCCCAAGACCCAGCTAGAAGCCAGGACGATGATGGATGGGAAGGGAAGGGCCCCTTTGAGAGCAGAATGGAGCCGGAGGCTTGAGTCTCAGTGGGGACGCAGGGACTGTCGGAGCAGCAGGAGGCTGCCCAGGCTTTGAACTGGCAGGGAGGAGCCGGCACAGGAGGGACAACGGACCCAGAGCCAGCCACGAAGGCCCAGGAGGGAAGCAGGAGAGGAGATCCACGGGTTTGGCAATTAGGAGGCACCCGACTGTCATCGCTGTGTTTTCAGCCAAACAGAATTAGTGAAAGTTGCCTTGCCTTTCCCCTTGCAAAAATGCTAGAAATTGTAAATATAGTCTTCACTTATTACTGCTTCACAGATTGAATGGTTTTGACTGCTGTGGAAGTGCAGAGATCGTTTATTTTGGAAAATCATTTCCATTGTTAATCGTTACCTCTATAGCTCTCCACTATTGATCCTCAGTACTTTTTGCACTGGGAATTCACTCTCCCTGGGATTGTAATTTTAAAGAAATCATCTGCAATGAGATGGGAATGTATGAAAAAATTACAGCTCAGGAACTGTATGGAAAGCACTAACATTCTGAAAGAAGACCAATTTTTTTATAATTTAAAAAATTTTTCTTATAATGTTTTAGAAACCTATAGCAGAAAATTTAGTGTCCTTTGTAAAAAACAAGCAAACCAAAATAACCTCCCTAATTATACTAGGCACAGCCCTAATGTATGTGTATAAATTATATTCTTTTGGGTGGTTTGGACTGTTTCTGTCACTTTTTTTTTTTAGGTTGCCTTTTATTTTATTAAAAAATATTTGCATTTTTTCCATCAAATCTATTTGCTACTGAGTATTTTTTTTTTTTTGCCATGCCAAATTGTAAATGTACTGTTTTTTTCAGAGAGGAGAGATCCAAGTGCATTCACTTTCGGAAACAGGCAGACCAATACGTAATTACTAACAAACCACCAAAGTATTGCTGGGCTAAATGATAAAGGCGTTATGTTCTTAAAAATGACAGATCTGTCCTAGAAATAGGAACTGTCCCCCTCTCTCCACTTCACTGAGGACCTTCATAAAACACCAGACCAGACCGGAGGAGCAAATTGTCCCCAGTTCATGATGACATCATGGACTTTATGTTTTCTGATAGGATCAAGGGCATTTTTGTAAACACTGTACTAGTACCTTTGTTTTAGTTATGAATCTATCTCAACAAGAAAATAAAGGCTGTGACTACTGTCTGCTGTTATCCTGAGAAGGGCACAATGAAGGCCACACCCAAGAGATTCAAGATGAGGCAGTGTCCCCACATTGCCTCTGATCCCCAACAGACTGACTTCTTGTTCAACTCAATTAACACAATTAAATTAAAATAACCGAGCATTAGTGCAGCTGTCAGACCTCAAAATAATTTTTCAAGAAGGATTTTTATGGAGGAAGCGTGTGCTTCTCAACAACTACGGAATTATCCGTGTGGGAGAGAAATCTGTTCCATGGGTTTTTATTGGATCCGATATCAAAAGTTTCCTGCATAAAGGGCCTGACCCTGCGAGCAGAAATTAGATTCAGGGCTTTAACAGTAATTATCGCAGTTAGCTGGACGCTGGGCTCTGCCTCGGTTTCTGTTCCGGACATCAACTTCAGTGCTAGCAAAGCCTTTGCACTTTTGGAATCAATAAATCCGAGAAGCTACAGTACCCCAGGTAAGCGTCGGCCCCACGGACCTGCTGGGGAGAGGACCTGCTCAGCATTTCAGCGACCGCAAATTGCTTCGCCCCTTCAGAGCAAGGACTGACTCTGAGCTCAGTACTGATGCCATGCAGAGTCTGCCGGGTGACCAGAGACGTGCAAAGACTGATGTGCTAATGTATGCACAGCACCGTGGCTACAGGGTCCCAAGCCCAGGTGGGGATAAACCGCCATGGGGGGCCCAGGCGCTGACAGGAAACTCTGATGGAGGCAGAAGAAGACTCCAGGGCAAAGGCTCTGATTGCCCCAGAGTCAAGTGTGTTTGGGTTCCGTAGAGACATTGGCTCAAAACTTCCTCCTCCTCTGAAAGAAAGGGAACCACCTTCCCCTTGGCCATGCCCTCCCCCAGTCTACCGTTTATCTTTAAGGCATCCCTACCTTTCCTCTTACTTTCAAACTCTTCAAAACTAACTTACATCCACTACGTCTGCTTTCTTATCTCCCACGTGCTACTCAACCTTCTGCAAATGTCCACGGAAATGGATGACTCTTCTGTAGTTCAGCAATGATTTCAAAATTGTCAATCCTGAAACATTCTGTAATTGAAAGGGGTCTCTCCCTCTGACTCCTTTGTGATCATTCGCTCCCACATCTCAGATCCCTGAGTACCCGCGGGTTTGTCTTGCTGTCTTCCCCTCATTGTGTGCATCTGATGGCTCTGATTACATTCTGAACTCTTGGTGGGCAAAAGGTTTCGTATCTCTCAGTTCCACATTGTGCACCTAGCACGTGCGCATTCCTAACACATGCCGGTCTGCTCTAACTGGAGTGCATTTGGAATTGTCGCTCAGCTTGCAAAGCCCTTGGAAGCAGGTGCATGCCAGTGGCCTGCTTTGTTTCCTCCTCAGCTCTGCTTCTGCCACCTGTGGCTAGAGCCCCCGCTTCCCAAGGGGTTTCAGTCGGAAAGTGTGGGGAACTAAAGCGATCAAAGAGACCCAAAGGCAGAGAACCCTGACTAGTTTTTCCCCAACTAGCTCTGAACAACTGGAGTAATCCCAATAATCCATGCCTAACAGAGCTTCCAAAGGGAAAAGAAGGATCTTCAACACACACCATAGACAGAGTTTTATAAAAGAAATTTTGTTTTACAACTTTCTATTGTACCCCTTAACTTGCTCAAAGTCAGGGTTGAGTAATAAAGTTGTCAAAGACATGGTGAAGAGGAATACGATGACAGAGTCCCAAGATTCGTTTTCAGAAAAACAAATAAATACAGGGAAAACTTTGCACACAGTGACTCTGCAAAATCGGTTTTTCCCGCTACCACCGAAAACTTACCTCCCTGTGCCAAACTCAAAGTGTCTTCTGGGACCACATGTGGTTGTGTAGGTTTCGACCTATGCTGGAACGCATTTCTAACCTGCCTGTGGGTTTTCTGGTCCTTACAGCTCCTGATGGGCCACCTCAGGAAGTTCACCTGGAGCCCATATCGTCTCAGAGCATCCGGGTCACCTGGAAGGTAAACCAAGCAAACGCTTGTATTCCTGGCACTTTTCCCGTGGGGGAGCCCTTCACTCGTGTTAAGTGCTGTGATTGTAAGACACTAACATTTTAAGAATCTTTTATTTTTCAAAATTATATTAAAATCCCTTTTCTTAAAAGTCAATACTTCTATTCACATTTTGAATACTTTTACGGCAAATCCTGTGTCTACAGAGAATAAAATTATGTGTCATTTTTCATTCTTTGAATCTTGATCATGGTCCTAAGTATCGGTCACCATGCAAATTGTGATACTGATGTCCCTGACTGTACTCTCTAACTTCATCCCAGTGAACACTTTACCTAATTGCTTTTTCTAAGTGGCAAAGCATGGTGTGGTTGAAAGCTGGTGGAAAGCAGAGAAGTCCTAGCTGGGCTACTAACTAGACATGTGCTCGAGCAAGCCCTTAATTTCCTTGCCGCTGAAATAAACTATTGCATCTGCGGCCTCCCAAGGCAGTGCTACCCCGAGTGTGGCCCTCGGATGCAGACTGGCTCTGTCTAGCTCAGTGCTGGCTGCCAGCTGCAGGGAGAGAAAAAAAGCTTGAGTCGTAGTGTAAACAGCTTCATCACTAAGCATATTGTTTTGCTCAGCTGCCGTGGTTTCCATAGCAAACTTCCTCAATGAAGGAAGCAGTGTTGATTCTGCTGCAATCTTGTCACACATTAGCACTTTGGAGCACCCCTATCCCCACGACCTTCCAGACAGTACTGTGGCACTGACCTGGTAGGTGAAACTACCTTGGGAATTAGTCATCCTCTTGAATGTGTTCTTGGAGATAACTAGCTTAACCCAATTCCATTTTATCTAGAGTGTTATCATCAGAGCAGAAGCTCTGTAAGGTCGCACTTACTGTTCTAGTTCTGGATTTCTTTCACTGCATGCAATATTTTTCTTACTTCTTTCCTCACCCTTTTTTCTGTGTCCTCACTCAGAGAAGAAGGCAGCCAACAACCACAGTGAGGTCTTCAAATGACGCACTTCTTGTAACCATTGCACCTGTTTATTGGTTTGTTTTGTTTTCGTTCTAGTATTGGCTCTGTCATAAAATGACCAGCATCTATAACAAAAATGGACTTTCGTTGTCAGGGTGGAGACCACCTTTGGTATTAACACAGGGTAATGCAGCCAGCCCTTTTGTGTCAGCCTTTTTCAACCCCAGCCAATGAGCGGTGTCTGCAGCGGGCGCCTGACATGAGCGTTCAGCGGCAGACAGCGCAGGCTGAGGAGTGTGGGCAGAGGTGTCGCGGGCCTTTGTGAGCACGTCCACCCCCTGCGAGCATCACACACGCCGTATAAGAAAGGCACTCAGCAAGCCGTAACCCCACACGCATCCCTGCCACGCTACAAACGGGATGCTGACTCACTCTGCCTTGAATTAAAGACGCTGTGAAGTTTCTACCACTAGCCCTACACATGCTCTTCTGCTTTGTCACTCAAAAAGACCAGGCATTACTGTGGCCTCGAACGCTCTTTGGGTCCTGCCTGATAGAGGCGTCTGTCCACAGAGTATCTAGCTCTGATGACTAAAAATAGAAACTCCTGAGGCTTTAAAAGGCATTGTGTCCTTTCTCTCTTTGTCGAAAGCACGGGCAAAAGTCGGTAAATTGCAGTTAAATTTCTTCTTCGTGCTGAAAGGATGACCATGTTGTGGGCTATTAAGAGGAAGCCTGGCTCTCATTAGATTGCGAACGGATTGTGATATGTTGTTGGTGGAGGAGTGTGATCCATCCCAGAGTAGTGGGCCCTGCGCGAGGCCTGTCAGCAGGTGGCGCGTCTGTGATCTAACTGCCTAACGAGGAAGGACCGCCCTGTCGCCGGCTTTCCATTGCACGTTGGCATGTTTATGTAATGAGCTTCTAAAGCGCATCACCGATTCAATCAAATTGTGTGCTAGTGTGCATCGTCTAGGGTGTACGTAAAGTGCAGTACGTTGCATACAACACGCCTCTATTCTGTGAGGTTAAAATTCAGAATAGGCATGTCGTGGAAGGAGACTGCCGAGGAGAGGGGAAGGAAGGAGGAGGTAAGGAAAGACAGAGAAATGGCGTCAGCCCTGAAGAGGGAGCCCCACATCCGTCAGCCAGGGTGGATACATGGGGATAGGGGGCTGCCGAAGGTGGGTGGAGGAGAGAGGAGCTCTGGGGTTCTGGTGAGAAAACACATTTTAGGCTCCAAACTTCGTAAAGGTAAGGGGCACCCTCGCGGCCTTTCTGTAACACTGCAGATAGATATTAAATCCATTTAATTATCATTGCACACGCAACACTTCTGTAACAACACCTTCTATTGAACAAAATAAACACCTGTCCCTTTTTATTTTAGTTATTTCTTTCATGGTTGCTCGTGACCTACTGAATATGGCACAATCCCGTAGTTCACTCAAGGTCACCCGACGTCAGGCTGCAGCACCCAGACTCCTGATTCAGGTTCATGCCCCTACCTGCCCCCAGGGGTTCTTGCCCATCCAGGAGGCAGGCCCACAGGTGGCATCTTTCCTGTCATGCCCACCTCTCCTGCCCAATCCTGCTTATTCAAGGCTCAGGTGTGTGTGATTCTCGCCATGAAGTCAGGCGAATCTCCAAAGTGGAATTAATAGTTCATCCTCTGTGTTACCTGTTGCTCTTGGCAATGGCTCAGTGAGGTCCCCATCCCATGGTCTCTGCTGCTGTTCTGCAAGTTCCTTAAAGGCAGGGAGAGGGTCTTATCCAGCTCTGAACATGTTGCATGAATAGATGAATGAAAGAAGCAGTGAAGAAGTGAGTGAGTGCCTACGTGAGTTGGGAATGAAGAGACAAGTGTTCCGTATACAATAGTCTCGGGAGCGTTCGACATCTGAGCTCTTAGGTCTCCAAACAGCAGACTGTAACATTCGATGGTCTCACTCATGATACAGTGAAATACCCCAGGCTGTACAATGGTAACACCCAAAGATGTGATCCACTCTCAGTGTACCAGACAGACCAACCACTTTGCATACAAGTTTTGACTGTAATTTATTTAAAAGTAAAGGGCAGAAATGGTCCAATAAATTCATGGTGAGTTTTATAGGAGACAGGCATCCACACATCACAGGTGTAAGTCCACAGGGAGATGTCCAAGAACCAGTACCATATTTGATGTCTATATTATCCAAAATGAAGGTCAGGAAAGGTTCTTAAATACTTTTACATATTCTGAGTTAGATAAAAATGAGAGCTGATGCCTTAACAGAAACTCAAGAGACCATGCAAGTGGTTCTAAATAAAATAGAAATAAAGTAAGTGACATAAAGTTTCATTTCCTACCTGCTGCTTCTCATCCTTTGAAAAACAAACAGGTCTGCATAAGCAAATACAATGTAATTTACAGCACATTTTATTTCTGATTTGAAATAAGAAAGAATTGTTGAAAGCTATAGATTATTGATAGCATATATTTGATAAAGTGCCTGAAAATCATAGAACTAAAGAATTCTTTGAATTTTCAGAAAATTCCAATTTTAGTCTATCCTCAAGTGTCTCTTTTAACAGTGCCTGTCACCTTCTCTTCTGGTCAATTTCAAAATCAACTGACCCCCTTTTTATGCAAATTAAGGACAATTTAATTCTAGTTATTGGCCTGTGTATGTGTGTATTGCCACAGCCAGTCACAAAATAAAAACATTGTTTTGAATATTTAATTATTATAGACATCTCAAAACACTTATCCAGAGAAAAAAATTTAATACAGAGATGTTTTCTATTGATGTAAACTTTTTGTTGTTGCTTTATTTTTGCTTTAAATGAGGAATCTTTGTAGAACCACAGGCTGTCCCCAAAATATGAAATTTTCAATTGCTTAAATACTGCTGTGCTGAGAACAATTATCAAACTGATGACTCAAAATAAAAATCCTGAGAATGATTTCACCGCTTTCCTGCCCCTTGGTATCACACCATCTGGCTGAGAATTTTATTTAGAATGAGCAGAATTCTCATTTAGAATTAGAAAAGAGAGGTATTATTTCCATAAAACATTAAAACTGAGTATTTAGGGATTTAATTAAATTTCAGCAATCTGAAGAATACTTTTAGCCAGAACACCACATCTCCGCAATCCCTAATAATTCCAACTAATTGAGGCATCATTACGACCTATTATGTTTCAGAGATGAGCTCATACAATGGCAAAATGGCCCAGTCTGTCATTTAGAGAGGAAATTGCCATATTGCCAGTGGCCTCCGTGGTAATGGTTTAATGAACTGCAAGCTCTACTTGACTCCCACATTTAAATCCCTCTACCTCCAGGAAATAGCCCGGCACGTTGGAAATGGCAGCTCTAGAAGCACCTTCCAGCACCGGTGTTTCCTAGCTGGGGACAGCTGTCCTTCAGAGCATGTGCTCTCTGCAGGCACTGCGCTAAACTTTCGCATGCTTTATCTCGATTGATACGTGCGTGGGAGCACCCAGTTTTGTGCTGAGGGAGATCCTAAAGTTAGAGGAACTTGCCCAAGGTCTGAAAGATCCTGGCTGTCAGATTGAGGCTGTCTCATTCTGCTTCCTGGGTTTCTACGCAATCAACAGGTCAATGAATACGAAGTGCCAGGATTGTAGTTTGAGCATCATGTGGCTCAATAAATGTTAATTCCCTTTACTATTCCTTCCAAGCTCATGTTATAAATTACACCCAACCCTATTAAAATTAGAGGAGACACACAAACTTTAAGTTTTTACCTACTGCCATTTCTTTTCCAAATCGTCAACTTAACCTTAGAGTAACTTGAATAGTGAGGAAATACCCTTTTTTCCTGTATCAATTACAATTCAAAAGAGTTGCCTTGAAACACTTATTTTTACTTATTTTTTTAAACTATCACTCTAATCTTTAGGCTATGAAAAACTACAAAGCTTTGTATTTGCTTTTATGAACTAATCCATTGGTTCTAGTGTTGGTTTTAGAGCAGTTCTGTTTAAATTCCTGAAAACCAACATGTCTTACAAATACTCAAGGAGTTGGTGGCCCTTCTCATATTAACGAGTCTAACCTCTCCCCCTATAACAAGAAAAGAAAAAAACCAAACTGATTTCAAAGTCTCTTGGTCATCCACATAGAGGGAGATTGTTCTCTCTCAGCTTCCTAAAGTTGACTAGACTCTGTGAGGGCTGAGGATGTGTCTTGCTTCTTCTTCTACCTTCTGTAGGAGTGCAATAAATATTTATTAAATAAATGCATGAACCATTTGCCATTGTTCCCTTTTACGTTAAAAGGTTCATATCACAAGGTGGTGTCTTTGTTCTTGAAAAATTTGGGACTCCTTAGAGAGCCATAGGTGACTGAATTCACATCTTAGTTTTGGGTATATATAAAATATACATATCCCTTTTTTTTATTTCCGCATATTATGGGGGTACAGATGTTTAGGTTACGTATGTTGCCTACATATCCCTTTAATGAAACCATCTAGTGCTTATTTGCACCATTAGGGATGCATTCTGCATCTCTCATCTACCCATTGGATTATCCCTCTCGGTTTACCCATGTGATTGGCTTTCTTCAAAGACTCCGGCTCTCTGTCCCAGAGGACAGCCACCAACCTGCATGCATAAAGGGTGCCTCAGGCCTACCGACCCAAGCAGGCAGCTCTCTTGGTTCCCAGCTTCAAAGTGCAGTGACAAGACTCTGGCCACACTCCCAAGAGCTGCTCGGCTGCTGAGGGTGTGGAATTCAGGTCTGATACTCAGGTGTGCTGGGAAGAGAGATGTTGTCTGGGACTGTCAGCATGGGAGGCATTTCTTGATTCAAAAGCCCCTGAAGAGGCTGTACCTCTCCAGGTGATTGACCCTGACAGGACGTGAAATTGAACTTGGACTGAGGATTAGGACCAAGGCCATCTGCAGTCATCAAACTGGAAATCGTTTAAGATGGTTTCTTTAGGTGAATACAGAAAATCTAAGTGTTGACATTTTCATTTGTCTGTTTTATAACTGTTAGGCTATAAATCGTTCGGTTACAATAGATTAGAAGGCAATGCTTGTATTTTTTGCCTCGATTTAGAGAACACATTATCACAAGTGCAAATAAGAGTAACAGGTAGAAGCCACAATGTTGCAACTGAAAAAGCATTTTGGACATTTGTTGATGATCAGCCTTAGGTCTGTCTCTTTTTAGTACATAACACTACATGTTACATTTGATTAGGTCCTAAAGTTGGGACATTGGGACACAAATTGCCTATGGTCAGAGTTATATTGAAAATGACTTCAGTTGTCTATTTAAGTCCACTGTGCATATGAAACCTCACAGTTACAGGTATGTGTGAGTATGTAACACTCACAGTGAAAACTGAAGAGTATGTGTAAAAATGCAATTTGACAGTATTTCATCACATTATGCACAAAGTGGGACTAGCGTAAGTTAAATGCACCTACAACAAACAAATTGTATGTAATAAGAATCAATATAAAAATACTAGATTAGACTTCAGGAAAATTAGATACTGCTCTCCTCTCTATACCTAACACAAATTACCTTGAGCAAGTCACTTTGTTTATCATTGTTGAAACGTGAACCCTTTTCTCTAGTTTTGACTTGAGTGTCCTGTTCATTATGCCATAGACAGATACAGAACAGTACATTTTAGCGACACCCTCTCTTCCCTACTCACCTTACAGCCCGACTTGATGACCTCAGAGGAGAGTGGATATAGGCTTGTTCTGGATAAGCAAGGTGGTCCCTTGAATAGCAACCCAGTTTCCATCCCCGCCCTGCACGCTGCCGCCACCCTCTGCTCTGGGCAGCACTGCCATTTAAGTGTAAATATTGTGGCATTTTCCTAATGAAAAAAGAAAAGCTTTATTTCAAATAATCTAATAATAGATGGATAGGTAGTAATTTAATAAAAGTATTCAGAAAACTGCCTTATAGATACTTTTATTGGCTCACAGTGAGTAAATAGGGAATGAATACGCCATTGAGCATTTTAAATGAGTTGATGGCATCCATCCAGTGAGCAAATAGATGAATATACACTATTTAATGTGCTCAATTTTCTTAGCAGTTACTAAGCCATCTTGCTGATGGAATTTCCCATTTTTTTCAGAGAAATCAAACAAGGTAGATAAGTCAGTAAACTGGGCACAGATGTCATAATGAAAAATCAAAGGAAAACATGTCCAATCAAGAACTACAAAGACATCCAATGACATCTGCTGTGTCAGGACACGTCTCCTTAGCCAAGGGAAGAAATTTGACATTACCTTTATCATTTGACACTAGGCTGGACAAAGTTGGCCAGGGTCTGTGGAAGGAAGGCCTCAGCCAGGACAGCAGGAATTAACTGCCCCCGTCCATCTACCTAATTTCCATAGACTATGCTCCAGGTAACACAAGGCAGGACAGAAAAACACAATATGTGCTTTGAAATTTATTTCACTAATTCAAATACATTGACGTTCATACCCTAAGATGTAACTCAACTCACTCACTGTATGGCAAGATAACCTGTAAACTATTTTGAGGCCAAACTCGTCTTTGTATTAAAAACTTTGGAAGCTAATTTAAATTCTTTCAATTCCTGGAATGGAATGGACTCTTCTTCTGAAAAATTTCAGTTGAGACTGAAAGTGATAGTTCTTTGTGCTTTGAATAATTACAGGTGTATAGGAAATAAAACAGTTTTACCATTTTTAAATATATTATCATTCTTGTTTTACCTGCTAGTAACAATCTAAAGTTGGAGATGAGGTTTGCTTTTCTATAAATAATAGAAAAATTTAAGTGGCAGATCCTTAGTGAGTTTAAAAAGCAAGAATTCCCAAAGAAAGAATGATTCAGGGAATGCTTCGTGCTGCTCCAGTGGGTCTGTACAGAATCTCTCTGCATTTGGACGTGTGTTGGGTGTATCATCCCTTTAAAAAACCAGAGTGTTCACTAAGATCCCCTTGTCTGAATGCTTCTCGCATGTTCCTGACGGAGCAGAATAGCCTATTGGACAAATTTCTCAGTGTTCTCCCCCAGAACACTTAATGTACATTGCTGCCTAAAATTCCTTTAGCTGAGGCTAAAGCCTTTCCTTACCCACGTACAGATAAGACACAAAGCGATTGCTCCGCAGAAGCACCTACTCAAACCACCACGAAGGCATACATGGAAGATAATTAAGTCCATGACCAGAGACCCATCATTGATACAGACATCACCCGTCTTGTGATAGAACAGGCGTTACAGGCGTTAGGTCTTTGACATTGCAGCAGGCACAGGCGGAGAGTAACTGACTCCATCACACCCCGGCCCCCGCCCCGCCCTTCTCCGCCCTCCCTTCCTGGTGGTGCTTCTCCTCCCTCCGCTCCCACCTCCCATGGCTGGCGCCCCAGGGCATCCTGCCTCACACCCGGCTCAGCCCACTGCGCTGTCCTGCAGGGATCCGCAAACTGTTTCTGTGAAGGGCCCAACCTGTTTCTGTGAAGGGCCCGAGAGAAAATATTTTAGGCTTTTTGGGCCACGCAGTAGCCTCAGCTTCACCAATCCACCTGCTGCTGTAGCAGGAAGCAGCCGCCATCAGCATGGAGGCAAACGAGCGTGGCTGGGCTCCAGAGCGACTGTACTCAGGAACGCTGAAATTCGTAGTCGCGTGATTTTCACATCACAAAATAGTCTTCCTCTGTTGATTTTTCGACCACTTAAAAATGTAAACAGCAACAAACCATTCTTAGCTGAGAGCCATATGAAAACAAGTGGCCAAACAGGCTTGGCCCCGAGACCAGAGTTTGTCAACACCCGTTTCCTGGACTGGGTGATCCCTCAGGAAACGGCCGCATCCAATTGAAACGCGTCACAAATGGCTTCCTGCTCATTGGTTCTTTTGACATAGATTTAAAACACTCAGGAACTCTTTCTGGCTGTGAAGTTAAAGCCAGCTCTTCAGTGGGCAGGTCCCCTCTGAGACCTGGATCTTTTTTGATTCTTCTGGACAGATGCTACTTAGCACAAGTCACGAAGGCTGTGACAACCCTGCACGTGACTGACGCGGGTCATTGCTTTACTAAACCCCTTTCTGTCTGTCTGTCTCTCTCTCTCTCTAGTTTGACTGCTGTAGTGTGCGTGTCAGAGCACTGGCTCCATGCCTCGGTCCTCTGGCGGCCCCACCTGCCCTGCCCCGGGGGAAACTGCTCTGGGAACGGCTCGGTCCCGAGGAACATTCTGATTCACCTCCTTTCCTTTTCTTCCTCCTCCTGGGACCCCAGGGTGCTCTCGGAGCATGGAGAGCCGATAGTCACATGGGCTGACTTCTTCTCACTGAGCTCCACCCTGCCTGGCCTTTTGGCCCCAGTGTTGGACCCGGATCTGCCCTCCACTGGTGGCTTTCTTACAAAGCTTCTGGTCTTAGATGTTTTCTTCTCCCACCTGGCAAAATCACCTCTGAGCATTTTCTGTGACCCTGTGGCCATGCCTCTGAAATCCTGCCTCCCGAACTTGCTTAGCAGGTCTGGGTCAGGGCGTCCATCCCTCCCTCCTTCATCTCTGCCATCCCAGGGGCACCCATTACCTGCAGGGAAGCTACCCGGGTTGGGTCCTCCAGATGTGCAAGGTGGCGCCAAGCCCTTTGAGATCACTCAGCCGTCACTACCTCGTTGGGGCCTGGCCTTATGCTCACAGACCAGTGCACACCTCTCTTGGTACCGGAGCTTGCCCTCTGCGTCCCACTGACTGCAGACAGCCTAGAGCTGCAGGCGGCCCCAGTCTCCCAGGACCTCATGGTCTCCAGGTGGACTCTTTCCTGGCTAGGCCCTGGCTCCTCCTGTTGGCCTAGGGATTCCCTCCTGAAGCCTCTTCAGGCATCTCAACACTCCCTGACTCTACCCCAGGCTCTGGGACACTGAGCTGTCACTCTTGTGTCCCGTTGGCTTTCTCAGAAGTCACCCCAGACTCCTTGAGCTGCAGCAACAACCACTTCTTCCTCTTCTCCACGACCTGAGTGAGCAACGGAAGCTTAGGGAGGGGTCCGGTAGAGGCAGGTCCTGGTGTCAGGTGGGGATATTCCCAGAGACCAGCTCCCAGGGCTGATCTGTGTGCAAATAAAGCCTGGATTTCTCTTTTTGGTCATCGGCAGAAAGCACTGGACGGGGCCTCTGTGGGCATCAATGCTGTATGTGTCAGCAGGTGGTACAATAGGTGAAGAATAGCAACACTCAAAGAGAAGGGCCCAACGAGAGTGGCTATTCCACAGATGTCTGTTTGTTGGATGAATAAAATGAAAGCCAATCTAAAAGTTAGAAATGGAATAAACAGAGTCTTGTTTTGCAGTAGTGAATCTCGATTTCATACCGTAAAATTATGAGTCTGTTTCTAACATTCTACATTTAGCAGTTTGGGGGCAGAGCCCACACACAGCCTTGGCTGCCACTTAAGTCTGATTGGATATGGTGGCTACAGGCTGCAAGTCCACATTCTTGGCCTCTCAAGACAGTGCCTTTTTCACATAATCTGCCATTCATTATTTACTTCTCAAACCCGAGTTGAGTAGCTCCTTATTTCTAAGCACTCTCATTGCCAGGTCATGTGTCCATTTTTTATTTCTTATAATGTGGACACCTCATTGTCTCCTAGCTCCGAGACTGGCAATAACTTTGGGGGAGGGTGTCACGCGGCCGTACATATCCTCTTGCGAGACCTAGGATGTAGAAATGGTATTTAGTGCAATGCAACTCTAGGGAGAGAGACATGAATGAAAGTATCCTCTGAGGTGGTGTTATGAGAGTTCTCCCCTCCCTGCCATCGCTCCCTCGAAATCGATCATCCGTCTGTCAAGACAGCCCGTGTGTCCGCACTGCACCACATCCCTGCTGCAAGACAGAATCGCTCCAGCACTGTGCAGGCAAGTCTGCAGGTAACTCCACGGCCGAGAAGCTCGTGCAGTTTGTGTGCATCCATCCCCTTCTGTTCTGCAGACGAAGAGACCAGGGAAGTGGGATATTGGTTGACCTGAAAAGTGGGGAAATTCAGTCACTGCTTCTTAACTAGATATTAACTAGATAGTCCTTCCCAAGCAAGGGCAATTCTAAATCATTTAGTGACTCCCAAGTGACAACGACAACGGTTCTCACACTTGAGGGAGCTCCGGCAGCCCCTGGAGAGCTTGTCAAGACACAGATCCCTGGGCCCCGCCCTCGTGTTTATTTCTGATTCTGAAAGTCACAGTGGGTCCCCAGTCCTTGCCTCTCTAGCGGTTTCCCAGGTGATGCTGATGCTGCCGGCAGGGACAGGACACTTTGAGAACCACAGCCGGCAGATTCCACAGGTTCTGTCCCTTGAGTATGTCCCTGGCTTCATCTGTGCCCGCACCATCCCCCACCCCAGGGTCGCTCTGAGCTATTCTCAGTTCCTGGGTGTCTCTGGTTCACCTGGGTGCAGCTGTGTATGCTTGTTGCTTTGTCCACAGCATCCTCCCCCCCACCGCACTGTCTGGCCACCCCTTAGGCTCAGAGGAAGTGCCCCCTTCTCCGGCAATCTTATGCCTTCCCTCGGCCCCTCCATAGTACCCCGGGCAGACCTTCCGCATTGCAAGCACCGTGCTCTATTCTAGTCTCCGATTCACTTGTAGGTGTCCCTGATGCTCAGCGCCTCGGGTAGAACAGGCCCCCAGTTAATGCGTGCTCAGTGCCATGCTCCCCTTCACAGAGCACGCTTATGGAGGGGCTGCCGCTCATGTTGGACAGCAGGCCAGGGGGCTGGACGAAATGCGCCAAGATGAAAGAGACAGTCCGCCACCCCTGTAACGTAGGGGAAATGAGGAATCTAAAGGAAATTTTTCAATTCATTTTTGAACTGGATTAGTCAACATGCCCGAGAAAGGCAGTGTTCTTCAAATGCAGAATTCTGCAGCGAGGGCTTCTAGCTCAGTCCAGTCAACAGGTGAACTCTGGCGCATCCAGCAACTCCGTTTCCTTGCAATGGGGGCAGGAGGAGGGGGTGTGCCAGAAACAGGATGTAGCTGGTGGTTTTCTGCCGAAGAGATGCCTGTTCTAATTATTCACATCCTGAAAGGTGTTCTGAGCATTTGCACATCACTGTTTTACTGTCTCTTTAAAGGGTGATGAATCTGCCACAGGCAGCTTGCAGCAGGCTGATGGGGAAGACACATAAAATACAGTCACTCGCAAACAGAGCAGATACATTGACATGGTGCTACTGTTGTCATGGAGATCAAAAGAGAAGGTTTCTTAAAGGAGGTGGGGGTCGAGAAGGATTTGGAGGCTGGAGAAAGGGCACTAGGGGATGGAGGAGGCTGCTTAGGAAGTTGGTGGGAGAGAGAACGTGCCAGTCCTGGAGGGGCCGGGGGTCTTCCACACACAGCAGGGAAACAGACATGCAAAGCATCCTTCCTGGACACAAAGGCAAATGAATGGAAGGGCAAAATTCAACACGGGAAAAACAATCTTTACACAAGCAACCTGACAATGAATGGGCATGACCTTCTCCTAGAATTGTAGTGCATTCAAAGGGATTTGAGAAAAGGTAGAAAGAGAACACTCACTTATGAAAGCAGTCTGTAAATAACGCCATTTTCCCCTGTGGAAAACGACTCATTTTGAATTCTCCAATACAGAGAAGGGAGCCATTAGCCTTTGTTTTTGTTTTTGTTTTTTTTTTCTCCATACACTTACTTTCAAAGGACTCCTTTAATTTGTATTAAGAGGCCTGGTTACCAGGTGAGACTTTCTATAAATCCATAGTTCTGTCCTTATTGTAAAAACAGGTAACCCAGTGGCTGGGTTAATAAGTGAACAAACTCTCTTTCTGGAATCCTTTTTTTTAAGAAGAAAAAAAATAATGACAGTGTCCAAATAAATTGGCTCCTCAGAAGCTATTTTTGGCCTTGATGGGACCTAGGAAATGAGGCTGGATCCCTCCAAATCCTGCCTCGACGACCTGTTGTCCTTATGTGCGGGCCCACAGGCCAGGGGACGGCACGGAAGCCGACCCTCCACTGGAATCCACACTCCCGGCTGTCCCACTGGGCTGCTGAGTGCTGCTCTTCCGCAGTGGCCATGCCAGACGTCTCTTCAACAGCCAAACCGTGGGGCTGCAGTCCACTCAGCTCTTCTGACTTCACACCCTTCCCATCAGCCCTTCATCCAGGCAGATTATCAACCTGCACCTGCAATCCCGCTCACCCAGCCCTCTGTTGCACCTCCCGTGCGTTCAAAGCCATTCTCTTCTCCATCTGCAAAAACATCTTCTGAGAATGTCCACCGTGTTGAAGCTCTGATTTGGATGGGCGGGAAAGGTGGGTGAGATTTCATGTCTGTTGGAACCCTTGCATTCTAGAGCTTTCAATCATGTTCTAGAAAACCAGACATTTAATACACAATGCTGGGCACCAAAAGAGACAGAGGGATCAGTTCTTGCAGTCAGCGTTGGATCAGTGAGCGCCAATGGAGACCCGCGGAGGGAGAAGGCTCCCCTGGTGAGTTGGAAGCTGAGCTTGCTGCAGAGAACGAGTAAGGGGTTGTTAGCTAAAAGGAGGAAAAAGAACATTCCTTGACAGGGGCTTTCATAAGGTGGGACTATGTAAGAGGGCTGGGATCCCCAGTCTTTCTCGGGCTCTCACAGAGGAACTCAGGTCAACAAGGAACGTCCAGGAGACATTAGTCTTAAAGAGCAGATCTCACAACACATACAGCGGAGACCTGGAGAAAGATAGGGCATGCTCAGAGTGGCTTCTTAGGAAATGTGTCGTCTCCAATATCATGAGACACACAGATCCAAAATACTTTTCAAGATCCTTACCTGATTTCTTCTTTTTCCTTTCTTCTTAGCCCACTGTTAACCCCATTCACTTAGTTGCATGAAAATGAATCATTCTTTCCCACCCATTTTATCAAGTGTTCTTCAGTGCTAGTTAGCAGCCATGGAACAGTGTTCTAGAACTGTCTTCTCCATGAAGATGCCTTCTCTACCTGCCCAGCAACCATCTTCCTTTATTCCAAGTAGACACACACTCTAAGAACAAATGTCTCTAAAGCATCATCCTAAATAATTTTTCAAGTAAAGGGGTTTATGCACTAACGTTTTTTGGGATGATATGAAACCTACTGCCAGACGAGTGTATCACAGGGTCTCCGCTCACACACACCCCCGCCCAGACTGGATTATCGTCCACGTTCAGAGTGAGCCTCCAGCGTCACTTTCAAAAACCTGCATGTAAACCCTAAAACTTCCTGCACTTAATGTACAATATTCCTGCCTTTGTGGATTTATTTCAGAGGTCTGTATTTTTAAATATGTGCCCAAGGATTTCTTTAAACACATCTCTATATCTGAATCTGACTACTCTGCCTACAAATTAATAAAAGAACTTTAGCTTTGCCTGATAGAGTGAGAATTTTTGCTTGCTTTTATGCATAAAAATATAATATTTTCTCTTCATATAATATATTAAATTTTTCTGTAATTAGAAACGCTTTGTTTACTATAACTTTACAAACTGAATTAACAAGCTTTGCAAAAAGGTGAAAAGTTATCTAAGGATCTGCGAGTGGTTCAAACTAAACATAACTTTTAGAAAAGCCTTGAGCTAGAATTCCACCTCTATACTTACCTTGATAAAGATGTTTTAACCCCTTGGACCTTCAGTTTCTTCATCTGTAAAGGACAATGAGACTTCTTAGAGTTATTGAGAAAGCAAATGGGATGATATATATAAAGCACTTACTACAATGATCGGAAAAATACAGTGTTCAATACATAGAGGTAGAAGTGGTAGAGATGGTGGCAGTGGGAGGGGTAATTGTGGTGGCAGCAATGGTGGCATTGGGACAGTGACGGAGGGGGAGGTGGTTGTGATAGTGACAGTGGTGGTGACATCAGGGACGATGGTGGTGGAGGTGTTGGAGGTCACAGCAGTGGTTTGCTGGTGGGGGTAGTGATGAAAGCAGTGGTAAAAGTGGTGGGAGTGACTGAGGTGGCCGTAGCATTAGGTTATGGTAGTGGCCGTGACGTTGGCACTGACGTAGCGAGGTCAGTGGTGATGGTGGCAGAGATGCTATAGGTGGTGGCACTGGTAGTCACAGTGGTGCTGGCAGTGACGATGGTGGTGACGATGGTGGCGGTATTGGCTGTGGTGTTGCTGCTGTTGGCAGAGGTGTTGGTGACGGTGCAGAGGTGGCGCAGAGTGGTGAGTATTGATTGGTGGTCATGGTCATCGTGGTGGGGGATGGCGGCTAGTGTTGTGATTGAAATAGAACAATAAATAGCCTAGAGCTGATACGCACAGTACCTTTTTAAAAGCAGTTTTATTGAGATACAATTAACACACCTTAACAGTCACTGTTTTAAGGGTACAAATAAATGGTTTATATAACTGTTTCATTGATGTCTATTAGCACCACAGATGTACTATGTCAGACTGGTTGTTGAGAAAAGCAACTGGAGTCCAAGAAAACCATAAAGAAATTTGCTTTTAAAAAGAAATGTGATTTTACTGCTCTTGTATAACTCAGACTAACCCCTAGCTGGACACATCTAATCCCGTTAATTCGGGGCCATCCACAAACATTTGCAGAATGCATCGGCGCTGCTTCTCTGCTCAAAACCTTCTTCTGACTTACTGTCTATACTCTCCTTGTCACACTCTGCTGGTTTCAAGCACTCCCTCCACCCCTGCTGCTTCCCTCCTCTGTCACTGCTGGGCAGGGGGCACCCTCTGCAGGCCCCGCCCACCACGTCCGAACCTCCTTCCCTGAGCCTGGCAGTCCCGCCCAGCCCACCTGGGCTCTGCCTCTTCTCCCCACTTCAGGCCACTCTCCTTCCTCTTCCCGGATGCCTGCTGGCTGGCCTCCACCTTCCAGCATCCAGCATTTGACACTTCATAGTTCTCCATGGCTCAAGTGTTTGTTTTCTCTCCCCAGCTGGATGGCAGGCACCTGCAGGACAGAGAAAGCTTTTCATAGCCCTGGGAGACCTGGACCCACAGTTTGTGCATACACACACACACACACACACATGTACACACACCTGCTGACTGCTTGAAAGTCTACAAAACCTTTGTGGCTGAGAGTGTCACCTTGGTCTTGTTCTTCTGCCACACTTAAGAAGGGCCTGGTTTCTTTAAGCCCCGAGTGTTGGCCCACTCTGTACTGCCTTCAACTCGGTGGGCCCTTTTAAAACATGCGCAGAGGAGAGCTAGCTCCAGCCTCTCCCTTTCTCATCCGAATCGCCACAAACACCATTCTGAGGTGAGTCAGGTCAGGGCTTAATGAAAGAGGTTTGCCTTCCTATCCGTGCGGACTCCCCTGCACACGCCGATTTTCAACTTACAAAGACTGCTGTTCTGGGACAGTCCCCTGGAATACAAGCTCTGCGAGGGCAGTGATCCTTTTGTTTTGTTTCGTTTTTTTTAACTCACTTCTGCTCCTCAGTGCCTAGAGCAATGCCCGGTACAGACCCGGGTGCTCAGTCGATACTGCAGGGTAATGGCACAGAGATCAGTGTCACAGCTGATCATTAGTGTTCTTGGAGATGCCACAAGCACAGTGTCTTTTGCAACTTTCTCATCAGCTGGACAGGTCAACCAGGGCAGCACGAAGGATGGGCCGAGAGCACGGACTTGGGCCAGACGCCAGCTTTCAGATTCCCCTCCAGCTGCTGGGACTGGGTGACCTCCTGTGTAAAACAAGGGTCGTTGGAGTGTGGTCTCAGGGGAGGGTGGTGAGGGCTGGGTGCAGTACCACGGGCCCAGGAAGCGTGTCTGGCAAAGAACGAGCACTGTGGGTGTGTTGGCTGTGAGGAACACTGCTGCTCCTCCTACACCACGGCTATGACTGTCACTCTGTTTTTGTTTCCCTAAGTTGCTGTGGGTGTTGCTTTGGCTCTTGTCCTACCTCAAGACTTCTTGAGTGTGTTCTTTTCTCTCCCGTTTAGGCTCCCAAGAAACATTTGCAAAATGGGATTATCCGTGGCTACCAAATAGGTTACCGGGAGTACAGCACTGGGGGGAACTTCCAGTTCAACATTATCAGTATCGACACCACCGGGGACAGTGAGGTTTACACCCTGGACAACCTAAATAAGTTCACCCAGTACGGCCTGGTGGTTCAGGCCTGCAACCGGGCCGGCACGGGACCTTCTTCTCAGGAAATTATCACCACCACCCTCGAGGATGGTAGGTTCGGCCCTCCACGGTGGGCTCTTGTGCCCCTCGGGCTCCCCCAGCCTGGCTCCCCGCTGACTTTGCAGAGACAAGGGTAGAGGGACCTGCAGGGACCCTGGTCTCAGGTCTGTCTCCGTTGGGAAAGCCTTTCCCGATGACCTCCCCACCTCCCTCTGCATTGCAAAGCCAAAATGCATTCCCTTCCCAAACCTCCCTCATTCATTTCAAGCACAAGAATTGGGCTTTTCCCAACTGTGAAACCAAGACTCTTCCCACTACTGCAGAAATCTGACTAGAATGCAGAAATCCGATTTCCTAGGAATTTCTCCCAATCAATGTTCAGAAGGTTTTTTTTTTTTGGATTGCTTTCTATTTCCAAGCATTCAGAGACCAGGAAGAACCAAGTCTCAGGCTTCCCACAGCAGCTCGTACAGTGACCGAGCGCCTCCTAGTGGCCGTGACTAATTATTTCGCCTTCCACCTTAGCCCTGAAAGTAACCTAAAAGTTCAAATTTCCGGTAGTGCTTGAAAATACAGAGGGAACCTCGGTGTCTAGAGACACAGCGTTTTAGGTGGAGAGATAAGATACAGGGTTAATTGTAGCCATAAGTGGTGGATTTGAAGGCAGCAAGCTTGCACAGCAACTTCCTCTTGTGCGGTCAGCCCCTGGGTCATAGATCGAGGAGGAAATTATGACTTGCATCTGTAATGTCTGGCGATTTTAACCAGAAAAGAAGTCTCAGACAACTAGAAATTTGAACACTAGGATCTTCTTCCTATCTTAGTAATCTTTGCCATAGCGGTTAAATCCATCTTTGGTTTTTGCTTCAATACTCGTTTTTTATTGAGGTGTGTGTTTCAGTCAATACTTTGCACCTCACCTAGCTCCAGTCTTTAAGATCTGAATAAGCTCGGTATTAAAAATACCCCAGACAATCTTCAAACCTGTTTCTGAGTCCATGGTCTCTCTTCCCTCTGACAAAACACCGTAGAATGGAAAGGAGGGCTGTGAAGATGAGGCAGTGGGCGCACTATGATTACATTTCTGCTTTGTAGCACTTGTCCATAGTCAAGCTTCCAATTTAAATGCCGGATATCGCTAAATATGGAGGGACTGTACTGTAGAAAGTGAATGTAGCTTAAGGAAGTAACTTGTAGGAATAATGGGAATGTAAATCGGACAAGCAACGGTCTTCTACTTGGGCAATAAAATCAAAAGTGTATTCAACTTAAGCCTAGACAACCTCCCTTGAAATGAGGCAATTAAGTTTGATTCTAAGGAACCCTTTATGCATAAACTCACGATATTTTACCAAGTTGCCATACTATTTGTATAGGGAAGTGGCATTTTTTTCTTTTATTTTGGGGATTGAGTGCAGTTCTTTCTTTTGCTTGCACATTGAAATATTAAACTATGTTGCTTGTTCGATATTGCTTTGCTAATAAAACCAGTGGCAGTTATTACAGATTCTAATTATTTAATTTCAGTGCCCAGTTACCCCCCTGAAAATGTCCAAGCCGTAGCAACGTCACCAGAGAGCATATCAATATCCTGGTCCACGCTGTCCAAGGAAGCCTTGAATGGAATTCTCCAGGGGTTCCGGGTCATTTACTGGGCCAACCTCATGGACGGAGGTAAGAGGATTAAACTAGGATTTTGAGTTTTCTCCAAAGAATGCAGGATGGAATTTGCAGACCCCCTTCCTAACACGGGATTCAGGATGTGGCAGGCACTTGTTTATCAATGGACACTTTCCTCTCTTCTGTTGTCTCTCATCCAGCATGCGAACAGGTGCGTGACGCTGTTTAAAACATCATGTACCTTCAAAATGTAATTCAAAGCGTAGGAGGGGAGTGGCACTTGGGAAAGTTAGACCTGGGTGTATTTTCCTCACTATGAGTATCCATGACGAGGTTCTGCAGGCAGCACCAACACCTTGATCTCTACCTAGAACACTCTATATGATATGCATCCTAAAAAGTTGGCCTCTTCCTATTCCCCAAATAGAACTCAGCAGGGAACTTTCGAGTTCCCGTGGTTGAACTGTAAGGCGGCTCAGGAAGAATGCCAGAACACCGGGAGGAATATCGTCACTCACCGGGAGGAGCTGTTAAATCCAGAGCGCTCCATTTCTGTCTTCTATCTTTTTTTCTTCTCCTCTTCTCCTCCTCCTTCTCTTCTTTGTTCTTTCTCTTGTTTATGTGTGTATGTGTATGTGTGTGTTTCTTTCAAGTTGTAGGGCAAAATTTTCCTGTTTGTTTGGCACAAGACTTTGAATAAGAGACCTGCTCAGGTGGCGCCAAGATTGGGGCCAGAGGTTTCTTAACAGAGCGTGTCCTGGTGCCTTTGCCTCCAGGCTGTGGATGCTGTGGCCGCTGAGCCCGCCGTGGAGCATGCTGGGTGCACGGCAGGGTCGCAGCCCCTCACGGGACAGGCCTCACTCTTTCTGTCCTGGAGCTTAGGCGGCTACTCTTGCATCCCCCTCTGCCTCACACTTTTCGGACTCCTCCTGGGTCCCCCGCCCCTGGACAGGGCCACCCCTCTTGTCTGGGGCTTCTTTCAGCCCCCCTGACTGGGTGTGGGCCCTTGGCAGCTGCTCACCTCTGAGTTTGGGGGACACAGGCAAAAGCCTATCCCATCTCTACTCAGGATCACCTGGGGCTGTTCTCCCCAGCAGGTCACTTGTCCCCATACAGGTAAGTGGAACACATGGGCCTCAAAGGCTGCACGGGGCTCCATTATTGGTGCCAGAATAAAGGAAAGAAGACATGTTAGCAAAGCAAGCATCATTTGCTAAGAAGACACCAGTGTTTATGCCTTAGCTATTCATATCTCTAACTAGACATGTTTCTCGGGGCTGAGGACCAGACCTGACTCCTCTTGATCAGGAGTGTAGCACCTTGAACACCACCCAATGCTCAGAGGCCTTCTAGAAAGATCTACCCACTGGATCTTGCAGCCGACATGGCAGCTGACATGGCAGCTGAACACCTCCTCTGTGCTGAGCTCGTGGGAGACACCAAGGTTGCCTCGTCTGCCCTGTTGGAGGTTCTAGAGCAGTGAACAAGGGAGATTCCAATGCGTAAGGAGCCACAATCCCAATGATGTGCAGCCCCACAGAGGGGCAGATTAAGTAGTTAATTCTGTCACAACTTCAACCCCTACAAAGAAAAGCTTTAAAAAAATTGCAGAGTGTAGGACAATGGAAATTTGCAAAAGTCATGTATTTTATTGATAAAATACCATAGGGTATCATTACATATACTTGTTCTAACTTCCGCTCCTGATCTTGAACGAATACCCTGACACACTCACCTAAAGGCAGTATTACACTAAAACTGTTCCTTTCATTGTTCTTGTTGGAAATATTTCCAGAATCCAGTGGTGACCATTGATTCATATCACTCATATTTTCAAATATTCCTAATATTTACTAACATTGTTAGCATCTTAGTTTCTAAAATGCGTGATGTGGCTTTATACTTTTACTAATAAAAACATATAATTCTTTAAACGAAGAATGCTTGGAAGTGCACACAATTTTTTAAAAGATACTTTTATTCATGGAATTAAGATCAAAGGGATGTGATTAATGTATAATGCAGACGTTCTGCACTTAATTTCCAAAGGAAAGCAAGAAATCCTCAGAAACATAAACCCACTTGTGAACAGTCCCTCCCTACCTGCTCCCTGGGAGACGGCATTTATGAATTAGCGGGACATTGCGTGTAATTACTGGAGGCATTTACACAAGCTCCTCAGGCTGTGGCCTTGGGGGTTAGCTGGATTGTCATAGACATTGAACATGTAGTGACTGGGTAAGGAACTGTACCCTTGAAAAGCCTCGCATGGTCCACATACACCCACACGCAATATACAACATGTATGCCACATACACCACGCACACACACATACTCACACACACCACACACAGAGACTGAGACAGAGATTCTTACTACTGCTGTGCTTAGCAATTGACCCAAATACTTTCCAAAATATGTATAAGAAAGCATTTTGTTGTTAATGAGATAAGATGCAATAAAATTGGTTAGTATATTTGATAGGGCAGGTTCAATATAGAATATTTTGGCAAAATTTCTGAGTCTTTTATCATAATCAGAAAAATAAATAATTTGTAAGGCCTGACAGAAACAGTTCATTTGAGGTTGCTAGGAAAATTGTCCACTTTGAGAGGTCACCGTTTTCATCCGAATCTCAGCTACTTTTCATGTATTCTGTGTTTCTTCGTGACGAAAATGGTAGATTCTGAAGGGAAGCAACATTGAAGTGCTGACTGGAGTGTGCGGGGTGGGTGCGGGTTGCTTCAGAAGTTGTTTCCACCCCTATTTTGTTTTCTGCCTTAAAATCCTTTGAAAATGAGGCATAATAAATAAATACATAAAAACATCTTGTTTAAAAAATTTTTATAATATAAAGAATATGATTGATGTGATCTCTATTGAAATAGATTTGTATGTGTAAATCCACAGATGATATGCACCTATTTCTAAATGTGTAGAAGTTATGCAGATTAAATTGTCCCATATTAATATACCTGAATATATCCACTGTCTAGTTTTAAGATTACTGCTTCATATTACTTCGGTAACTCCATTCATTAGGACTGGCTTGAAGGCTGAACTAATGAGTGTCTATCTTTCAGTAATCCTCACAGAATCCCCAACTCATATATATCACGTGACTTGTTACATAATGAATGTATATGTAACTTTCTTGTTAAAGTTGAGTAAACATTAGAATAATAGTACTTGATATGTTAAAAAGTATTTAAAAACAATCATTAAACAAAAGAAAACATCCTTTTCTCTATTATTAAACAAGAAAAAACATCCTTTTCTCTCACATAATTCATCTTCTAAGATATTTTACACTCAAATAACTAGTTAAACAACCTAATAAAATACAACAAAATAATAATTAGTATAAAAAAATAAAGAAAGAATATGATTTCTACATTTATTTTTATATATTTGTTTCATTTTATTTTACTCATGACCTCAACTGAACACTACACTTTAATTACATATATATATATTTAAACAGCCCAAGCTAGACCATAGAAATCTATGTTTAAGCCATAGAGGAAAAAAAGAGCTAAAAAGAATGGCAAATGAAGCACACAGTTTTGTATTCAGCTTTTTTCATGATTTTCTTTTTATTTCTCCTACATCTGCTAATCGCCCGGTATCTGTGGTCAGGGAAATACTCTTCCTTCAGAGACGCTGAGGTGTTCGTGTGGAAAGGTCTGGCTCTGGCCCTCAGGTGGTTTTGGAAATCTTTGGGGGATAACTTTGAATTGGGGTCTTGGCTGCAACGCCATTCACGGTTCCTGACAAATTAGTTACTCGAAATGATACAAACCCCCAAATGGGTAAACATGCAAATGTTAGTTCTAATTAGTGTAACAATTCATCCAGAGATTCAATTCTTTTGCTCCCATCGTGGCTGTCTTCACGATGATCGGGGAGCACCTCATCACCCTGTCCCTCTCCACCAGCCTCATCCTCCTCTATATGTCTGATTCCGAACAGCATCGCTGGGTGGGCACAGCTGTCACCTGCATTGTAACAGGGTCACACTTTCTCTGTGCCCTTCTTAGAGATGAGGAAACAGAACTTAGTCGAGCTCTCACTGCCAGCTCCGGGCACAATGTCCCTGTGGGGCCCTCCCCTCAGCTGCATTTCCCCTGATTGTGTGTGTGTGTGTGTGTGTGCATGTGTGCACGTGTGTGTATGTGTGATCTTTGACATACAATGTAGAAGTTTCTAAATCCAAAAAGCTCTTGAGTTCTGTATGCAAACATGGCACGTCAGCTACCTTTGCTAAGGCAAGAGACAGCAGAGAGCTAGAGACACTGACAGACAGCCCCATTGCTCTCTGCATGTTCCAGAGGTGGCCTGTACTGCAGCCCGCTGCTCTACAGGGAGACCCCAGCCCTCAGCCTCGCATGTTCTTGGGGTAACTAGCACGCTTGGGGTACCAGGCTTTCTGCTGACAGCCCTTTCCCGCAGGCGACAGTTCCCAGGCTTCCTCTCTGGCTCTGTAGGTGACTCATCTCAAACCCACCGCCAAACCCCCATGGAGGTACTTAACACATCATTTGTAAGTTTTCTCAAATTGCCATGTATAATATGACAAAGATGAGAGTGCATAATGTTCCATCTTTGAATATCATTAGCTGATCCCACTCGGGAAAGTGAAGCATTTTTAGCTAACGCCACGTTTCTGACACATTGGCATGTCACTTCAGCAGTGACGCCGGGAGGAGTTCGCTCCAGGTAAAAAGAGGGATTTGCTCAGCCACGTGGCTTAGCACAGATGCATTTTATTCTACTTTAAATGTTTTATTTTCCCAGCTTCACTGAGGTATAACTGACAAATTAAAATTGTACATATTTAAGGTGTGCACCTTGTTTGGACAGGTGTATCCGCTGTGAAACAGCCACCACAGTCAAGCTGGTTAACATACCCCTCCCCTCGCATAGTTCCCCCGAAGGATGCAAAGTTTCAGTTATGCAAGATGAGTAAGTTCTGAAGATCTAATGTACAAAGTGATGACTACAGTTAACAATACTATTTTCTATACTTGAAATTTGCTAAGAGGGTGGATCTTAGTTCAGATATTTGACACCAAGTTAGGTACTTAAAAATACAAGTACGTTATAGTTGGTTTTAAAAAAAACTGACTTGCAGAAGCTTAGTAATAAACAGAATGGATCTATAGAGTGCGCAGCATGTGGTCCTAAGCTTGCCGGTGTTGGGCGCGAGGGGTGTGCCATGTTACCAGCCGCGGAGGGCTTTCCCTGGGTGGTGGCCGTGGTGTTGGCATTGGGTTTATAACACTTAACTTGGGAAGAGTTGCTGTTTTCCACACCGGTGTCCTGCCTGGTGTTCTGGGCAGTTTGGCGTGAGTGATCTTGTCCAAATGGCCGCATAGTGTCAGTATCTCACGATAACTGTGCACAGTCCTGTCTATTAATAGTAGCTCCAGTGTCTGACAGATGATGGTGCAGTGCCCGCCAGCTAGGACGGTGTGGGAACTCGAGCATCGACAGGCTCGGTAACGGGGTCGTGTTTTCCTGTGCTTGTCCTCCAGAGCTGGGCGAGATTAAAAACGTCACCACCACGCAGCCTTCCCTGGAGCTGGACGGGCTGGAAAAATACACCAACTACAGCATCCAGGTGTTGGCCTTTACCCGCGCGGGAGACGGAGTCAGGAGTGAGCAGATCTTCACCCGGACCAAAGAGGATGGTGAGACATGGCGGCGGGTGGGTGGAAAGCTCTGCTCCCGCCTTAAACACCAAGGGACACACAGGCTCCTGCCCGCATCCTTGGGACGACACAGTCGCAGAAAGGCTGGGTCAGAGAGCACCTTGCAGCTTTAGTTCATCAGGCTATTCTTGGCTTTGCTTGGGCTAACCTTTGCTGCCCTCTCAAAATATTCCAGTGCAGTTCGGACCGTCAACTCCCTATGTTGCTTTTGTTTCTGTACCCAATCCATCGTTTTCCGCTTCCCCTGTAATTTTTCTTCTTCTTTCTTTTTTCCTTTGTTTTTCATCCCAGAGCTGCAATACTTGCCATACCTGTTTTGTATCCTGTTAGAATAATTTTAGTGGCTCTTTAGCTACTAGTGTAAGCTCTGATTAAATCCATCTTTCCACTTGAAAATATTACTAGTCTGAGTCCTATTATTCTGTGCCAATTGAATCACATTAGAGTTAAGTCCTTGATTTGAGAGCTTTATGTTACTTTTTAAAAAATTCTTATAAGAATTCATGATGATTTAGTAAAATTTTAAATCACTGCTCATGGTTTCAGACCATTAATTCTTGTTGTCTCATACACTTTGGATCTGGTTATGTAGCTATTACCCAAACCTACAAAATCCAGACAGCAAAGTTTCTGTATTATTTTAAGAGAAACCCTGGGGGGTCTTATCTAAGCCTATTTGAGGAATAGTTTAAGTCCTAATAAATAGTATAGTAGTAATGAGAAAAGTAGCCTCCATGTACCTTAATAAAGAAAGGAGCAACTGACGTCAAATTGATCCCTCTGTAGAACCTTGCTAAAATGTGCCAGCACAGCAGAGATAGCGGTGGATGAGACACCGGTACACCTAAACGCCGTGCCCACTCGCCTCTGCAACTTGCTAGGGCTCTGTTCCCCAGGACTCCAGGCAGCGCGGGGTGGGAGAGCTCTTCCCATTCCTCGTTATCTCCCAAGTGTTGGCATGTGTGATGTCTGCACCCCTTCTCCATGACTGCAGGATCAAAGATGCTGTGGTTCCATCCCATGTCTGTCCTGTGGAAGCAAAGCTGAGGACACATGCTCAGAGGCCAGGAGAGGCTCCTCAGCCCTTCCGACCCCTGAATCAGAGCTTGTCCGCAGCCTCCACCCCCATCTCTGCTCTCACATTGGCGAGCAAGGCCCTGCCGCCTGGAACGGTCCCATCCTTCCCATTTTCACCACCTCCGTGGCCCTTTGTGTGTTACAGTGTCCACACACAAATCCATCCTCGTTTGCCTTAGTTTTTCTGGAACACGCAGGTAGTTCTTCCTGGGAATGTGCAGGTGTCAGCCAGTTCTGCTCAAAGAAATTGAATTATTTAGGGAAATCTAAGGTCAAAATGTAATGTCATTAGAAAGTCACACATCAATAGAGATATCCACAAAGCTAGGTCCTAAGTGAAAACAGCCATAATTTAATTTTTTAAAATGTAATAGACAAAGAGCTGTGTAAATGCTGGCTCTGTCACCTGCTGCCTGTGGGACTTTGGACACCTTACCTAATCTCTGAGCTGGACTGTCCTCTTCTCCTAAGTTACCATAACAACCAGACTGCACAGAGTCAATGTGTGAAAGCTGGAGTGACGTGTGAACAACCTAGCTTGACACGTAGTGCGAGTCCACCTGGCACTCGATGTTTGATTATTTGCTCTCCACTCCTTCAGAGCGGGGGTGGGATAGCCTTTTGCTTTGCTAAGCAATAATGCAAATGTCACTGGAATCATTATTTAAAGAGCAAATTGATCAGCAACAAAAAATTTTACATTTTCATTTTTCAGAAGGATGTACAGAAATCCTATAGGAAGGGAAGGCTCTCCACAGCTCCTTATTCATTGGCGATTTGGGATCAATTTTTAATTAATCCCCCAGCATTAGAAATCATAGAGTTCTATGTCAAACCTGACCTCAAGGCCCAAAGTCTAATTTGTCAAGGAATTAGTCTCTGCTTTTGTATCCAGTGCTGATAACGTACGGAGATATGCTCGATTGTAAAAGACTCTGTCTTGGGTGTGCCAGTCACCCCAGGGAGGGGGTGATGAATTCCACTCATGCCGGTGGTATGCAACAAAGAGCATGCAGAATTGAGTGTCAACATTTATTTAGAACAAATTGGCATTTTCCAAAAGAAGTGGAGCGGAGATTGGGTGGGAGAAGAGAAAAAACAGTGTAATAATGAGTTTGTCTCCAAGATTCACAGGAAAAGTTCACTGATTTAGAAATGGTGAGGAACTATGCCAGCCACTTTTGTAGACTCAATAGCTAATATAAATAGGCCTTTGAGCAGTTTATAGAATTAAACGCAATTTTTTATCTGGTTGAAAGAAGGGACAAAGGCTAATCATCAGAGAAGAAATGCTTAATTAAATTAAGACCACAGATCCTCCTTATACTTCTAGAAGCTTTGTAATTTTGAAATATGGGTTACGCTGCCAATTTCAATTAAACTATAAAAATATGGATGGATTTCTAATATTAATAAAATGACAATTGCCAAAGCTTATTAAGTTCTTCCTTAGTAAGGCACGATTGTAGGCATAGGCTGAAGTTTTGGTGTTTATCAATGTTCTTGCAAGTAAAGAATGATTAATACATGAACAACAAACATTTGATTTCAGTCCTCTGTGCTGGACACATTTCTTATACTAGTCTTTCTAACCCCAAGGAGCCTAAAGTTTTAAATTATGTTATTAGGTCACTGGTCATCCCAAGAAGGGAAATTTTATAATTAATAAAGACAAAAAGTTTGCTTCCACAAGGGATTATTTGCAATAAAACTATGTGTTTAGAGAAGAAGTCTCCTGTGCTTTAAATAGTTTCTCGGCCTCTACCTAAGGATTCTTGGGCTCATAGACATATCCTCAGGTCCATGAACATAGTCTCAGACTCTCGGGTCTATGGACATATTCTCAGGTCCATGGCCATAATCTCAGATCCATAAATGCCATCTCAGATCCACAGACATATTCTTGGGGTCTGTGAGAATTGCTCAAGTTTCAGATTCTCTTCCCGCAACTGCTCGATCAATGAGAACTTGTAGCTCTGTTATTGCTGCAAGAACACGAAAGATAATTTGATGATTTGGCTTTCTGATTTTGAGCACAAGGCAACTCATTTTGACTTCTAAAACATTTGTAAAGTCCTAATTCCATTTTATTCACTAATATTATAATCTGAGCAAAGCTGTAGGGAAAGAGAACACAAACAAAATGCAATCTATTGATTTTTCAATTGTTATTTTCATTCTGCGGACATACGCTAGTTTCAGCCTTGATCCCTTTATGCAAAAGTAAATGTTGTATATGTACAAATAGAGATAGTTGTGTTTGAGCTCAGATATCTTCTGAGTACATCACTAATGCACGTGACTGTGCAGGCACATGTGAGAAGGTGGCCCGCAGGTGGAGTATGCGACCTCCGCTCTCTCTGCACCATCAGTCAGCAATCCCTTTGGCAGGACATCTGAAAGTGGAGCTAAGAGGGAGCAAAAATAAACAGATACCAGGATATCTCTCAATCCTCTGGCCACCCACACGTTGAACCATACGTTCCCTTGAAGGCATGGATAGCTTGTACCTATGTGTGAGTGCTCAGATGATTATGGGACCACATCTTGGTAGACCAAGGTGATGGATCGTGTATGTTTGCATAACCACCAGCAATGTTGCACCTCAATAGACACCGAAGGCATCATGCACCATGGGAGGCCTGTGTTGGATTCCAGGGCCATACGCCTAGGACAGCATGCCTCATGCGGTAGCAAGTATACCAGCAACACAGCAGACCAGAATGTCCTAGAAGAGATTCTACCAAGTGGCTTTCAAAAATCCTTCTATTGCAGTGGTTCTCAAACTAGGTTCCTACAATGCCCAAGGATTCCTGAGCAGGGCCCAGAGGTACCCAGTGGTAAGTGAAAGGTCCAGTGGGTGACTCCATCCTCACCTCCAGCCCTGCTTTAAAAAGAGCCACCCCACTTCCACTGGTGTTAGATACTGGTTTCTCACCATATTTTGGTTAAAGGATCGGTCTATTTAGAATAATGTTTGAAAACCACTGCTGTAGTAAGAACAAAGGCCAAAAATATTGAAGCCTTGTGGACATGGGACGAGAAAAGGGACGTGTGTACATTGCTTGGCAAGATGACAGCTGTGAATGTGGATGTGTCCCTCCAAGATAGTGGCATCTGTGTAGAGGCCACTGTGGAATTTTGGGCTCAGATGGACGTGGTTACCGTGGTGACTACGTGTACACACACCCCTGCCTGTGTCTCATCACCAAAACTAGAAAAGCAATGATGAAAACACAGAGCTGCGGGCAGTGCCTTGTGGGTGTTCAGACTGCTGTCTGACTGCCATACCTCAAACCAAGGCAATACTTTTTCAGAACACTGACTTTGGTGTTTTACATTAAGATATGTTATTAGAGGGCTCACCTGCTCGTATTCATTTTCTATGCTGTGTAACAAATTATCACAACTTTAGCACCTTACAACAATACCAATGTGTTATCTCACCATGGTCAGGAATCCAGGTCTGGCTCAGCTGGGCCCCCTGCCCAGGGCCCCACAGGTGAAATTAGGGTGTAGACTGGGGCTGTGGTTTTGTCTGGGGTTGGGGTCCTCTCCCAAGCTCCCTAGTGATGGCTGGGATTGATTTTGTGGTAGTGGGGCTGACGTCATCAGCTCCCAGGGGTGGCCCACTGTTCCTGTCACGTGACTCCTCCACAGCGTAGCCAATGGGAGAGTGTCTCTACAGCTTCTAGTCTCTCTCTGACTTCTTCTGTCTCTGACCTTCAGCTCCTTTAAGGGGCTCATCAGGTTAAATCAGGCCCACCCAGGAAACCATCCTTTCCATTAACTTAAAGTCAAGTGAATGGGACCTTAACTACATCTGCAGATTCCCTTCATCTTTGCCATATCATGTGACCAGATCATGGGTGATCCATCCATCATAGTCACGGGCACTGCCCCCACTCAAGGGGAAGGAATTACCCAGGTATGCACACCACAGGGTGAGGATGTTGGGGACCATCTTAGAACTCTGCCTACCACACTGTAGCTAATGGAATCATTTTCCCACTCATTCAGAAAATCCACATTGAAGATCCAGTATATTCCAGACCCTGGCCCAGGTGCTGGAGACACACCAGAGAACAGGATGGGCATGGCAGGCTTGCAGGCTGGTGGGGGAGACAGACATTGACAAATTACTCCTGAGTAGATTATGACAAGTACAATGACAGAGAAGAGTCTTGAGAGAGAACACGGGAGCCCTCATCTAATCTAGGCTGGTGATCAAAGACTTCCTGGAGGAAGTGATATTTAGTAGAACCTGAGGGATGTGAGAATTGCCAGGGGAAAGGTGGAGGATGGGAAAATATTCCAGACAGAGGGATCCCAAGGCTCTAGATGATCATGTTCAAAGGCCCTGCATGGTAGAAGCAGACCACTCTCAGGGACCATAAAAGGAGCCCAGCGTTGGGAGCAACACCAAACCAAGGAGAGAGCCCAATGGCTGACCAGACATGTCCACGCAGAGATCTAAAGGGATCCCCAAATGCCAGTGGGGAGAGAATTCTAGATTCTGGCTCTTGCAACTGAGAAGATGGCTGGGACACTTCTTGAGGTGGGGGCAGGCAGGTTTGGGATAGAAGATGGTGAGCTGTCTGTGGACACAATCGGTCTAAGGTGTCTGTGAGACACTTCATGGAGGTGTTTGAGGCAATTGGACATATAAGAGCATCTGCAGCTCAGGAGGGGGGTCTAGGCAGACTGGGAGGATGTAGAAGGCAGAGTTCTCTGGAGGCTACACTCTTTACTGCAATCAGTTAGACTCGGAGTCAGAAATTCACTCCACAATGGAATTCATGAAAACTGCCCAAAGTTGCCTAGATCTTCATAAGAAAAAAGCAGATTTCCAAAATGTAATGTGATCACTAGGAATGTTTCAAGAAAATCCGTCCCAGGCAGACCATCCTGTGCCATCTCTGTCTTCTGCAACTTTCAGTATCTGGTGCTTATCATCCAGTGTTGAGTCACAAAGGCTGCATCTTTTATAATCTGAGGAGATAATGATGGTTATTAGAGATGACAGCTAGAATTCATTTAGTGCTTACTGTATACAGAGCCCCAAATTATTTCATGAATTATCTTTTATGATCCTAACAAAAAAACCTTAAGTAAGTACAATTATTGTTCCGGCTTTTTATAGATGAGGAAACTAAGTTTTATTAGAGAAGTTAATTAACTCACCCAGGATATAGAACTCAGTGGCAGAGCTGGCAAACACCAGGGGTGAGGCTCCAGGGCTCAGACCTTTAACCATTATGGCATAATCCAAACCAGAACTAAAGTTTTAAATTCTAGCTTTGACATGATAGGTTCCATAATCCAGAAAACTGTTCCAGAATAGCTATTTCCTCAAAGTTTCTCTATTATTAATTATACAAAATTCTAGTAATCATACAAAGAAAGATTGCACAAGATAGATCACAAATCTGTGTGTGAGGAGCCAATGGGGGTTTAGACAGTGCCATCAATAAAGACCCCTCCATCAGATGTGACGCAGACATGTTAACAGGAAATATCATTACAGCAAGGACTCGCTGAACTCTACAGCGACCAAGACATACCTTAAATGTTGTATTTTAACTAAAAAACATAAATATGTATTTATTCTCTGATCATTCTCAATTCAAATGATCCAGGATCATTCTGTTAGCTTTGGGGTGAAAAGAGTAGAGTTCTGTGTCATCTTTTATTCCATGAACTGTATTTATCTTGAATCATCTGCAATTTCCAGCATTTCTTGAAAGTAGAGTAAGCATTTGCCAACAATCTGTTTGATAATAAAAATCAAGACTGTGTCTTGATTTTTTCCATGTGTCGCATTCTTCTCAGTGGTCTTGACCAAAAGTAGATGCTTTGGTAACACAGGCTTTGTCGCTTTTATGTGTTCCCTTTTTTAGCCATTCTGTTGCCGGTGGGACTTTTCAAACACTGATACCAAGACTATATATTTCAAATAGTGATTGTGAAGGGAGTAGAGCTCTGTGCCATCTTTCGTCCCACGAACTGTGTTCATCTTGTATTGTCTGCGATTTCCAGCATTTCTTGAAAGTAGAGTAAGAGCATTTGCCAGCAATCTATTTGCTAACGGAAAGCAAGACTGTGCCTTGATTTTTTTCCATGTGCCTTCTTGGTGGTAGTGACCACTAACCCGAGTCAGTTCTCTGCAGAGTTGTTGGTCTTGTTTACACTTTGAAGAGTCAAGGTGACAGTTGTGAGATACACATTCAACTCCAAAACTATTTATTGAGCACTTCCCTTGTCATCAGAGTAGTGAGACACCCACAGACTTCTTCAGGGGCTCACAAGGGACTTACATGGGTTTGAATTTCAAGGCCTCCATCAAGGTGGGAGCCGCCCTCCATGTGGACAGTTAGACCAGGCAGGAGCAAATCGAGAGTCATGAGCCTTCCCTTGGTGGCAGGTCTGACGTTCTCTCCTCCTCTGGGTCTCATCCACCTTTTTTCCATCCACCCACTTCAACCTAAAAACAAAAGAATGGGAGGAGGGGGACGTGCATTCACTCTCGCTCCCAAATGATGCTTAACATCGTTACTGTGGTGCTCCGCTTTCCCGGATGGTTTACAGGGGCGAGTTTGTCAGACACACAGACCGACAATCCCTGGCACAAAAGTCCATCCTCGTTGCCCACGTCCCACGCCTCTCCTGAGCCCAGAGAGGTGCTGTTCCAAAGTGTTGGGGAGGGTGGGGTCTCCGATGGCTCTCGTGTCTCTCTGGCCGTCCCCAGTTCATTCAAAGCCAAAAACTGTCGCAGAAGTAAGAGTGACCCAGCAGAGAAACTCTCCAGCTGTTCAGAGGCAGGGTGTCACCAGGGACTCAGATGAGTAGGAACGCTCCCAGGAAATCCGGGACTGGACCTGAGTGTCTTAGTTCTTAGGGCCACCCTACCAAGGTGCCACAGACTGGGTGACAGCAACACCAGAAATGTACTTATCGTCTCAGAGTCCTGGAGGCCAGAAGTCCAACATCAAGGTGTCTGCAGGGTTGGTTCCTCCAGAGAGCTCAGAGGGAAGGGTCTGTCCCAGGCTCCTCCCGTTGGCTTGTCAATGTCTGTCTTGTCACTGTGTCTCCACATCCAGGTTGTCTTCCCTCCACGCATATCTGTCTGTCTCCAAACTGCCCCTTTTTATTAGGACATCAGTCGTACTGGATTAGGGCCACCCTAATGACCTCCTTTTGACTCTATTGCCCCTCTGTAAAGCCCCTATTTCCAAACAAGGTCACATTCTGAGGTGCTGGGGGTTAGGACTCAGACATATGGATTTGGGGGACACGACGGAGCACACCATGCTGCTCCTTGCAGAGCCGACCAGCGACGCGGGAGTGGGGCGGTGCTGGGGAGCGTGGCCGCGTGCCGTGGGCCTCCCCTCTGTGACCGAACCTGCGGCTCTTCCAGTTCCAGGTCCTCCCGCAGGCGTCAAGGCAGCCGCGGCCTCTGCCTCCATGGTCTTCGTGTCCTGGCTGCCCCCGCTCAAGCTGAACGGCATCATCCGGAAGTACACTGTGTTCTGCTCCCACCCCTACCCCACAGTAAGTTGGTAAATAACCAAGTGCCTTTCACGCATTTTCCAGAAACAGCTGCAGGGGCTGGTTTGGGACAGTCTTGCTCCTTTGTTTCCCACCTACTTGGGTCTCGCCAGCGGTTTGATTTCTCCTCTGTTGTCTCCACATGCAAAGCAAAGCCCTCATTTGCACCTCATTTGAAAACGCACTCCTGAGTCATTAGAAGGGACACGTTGTCGAGAACTGTTGTTTATTTGGAGTGTTCCCACCAAACTGCCAGCAGGCTCGTCACAACCAGAACCCAGAGGCCTTAATTGTGCCTTAATTGATAGTCAGTGGACAGCACCTATTGATTTTCCTGTTGGACTCGTCATTAAACGCAGTTCCTCTCTCTCCCCTCCCTCCCCTTCCCACCGCCCAGCCCCTCCCTGCATCCCACACTGGCACAGGGCAGCAGGCAGACTCCCGTTCTGTGAGAAATGAAGGGCTTTAATGCACTTCTGTGAGCCTAACAGTGACAGCCCTCAGCCCAGTTCACTGGCAAGGGATCACACGCGAGAGGATTCACTATTTCAAAGTGTGCTACTTACCACCATTCATGTTATTACTGCCGAATAGTAATTATAAAGTTAAACGGTTTCTGAAACCAGATGCAAAAGCTCTCACAGAGGGAAATCTTAGAGAAAGGAAAACATTCAAATGGCACCTCAAAATGGGTGATGCCTTCGTAGAAATTTTATGACATTTTCTGAAGGAGGCACTGGGTCTGGATCCTCTTTGTGTCTCCTGGCATCTGGCATAGAACTTGACACAGGTGGTCCCTCGGTAAGCGTTTGTGGAGTGAATACACGAACTGACTTTGTTTCTAGTGTAAAATACACATAACATAAAACTTACCGTCTCAACTACTTTTAAATGCCCAGCTCGGTGGCCTTAGGCACATTCACATCCTTGTGAGCCATCGCCACCACCCATCTCCAAAACCGAAACTCTGTCCTCGTTAAACACTGACTCCCCCTTCCCCGTCCCCCAGCCCCTGGCGACCACCGTTCTCCTTTCTGTCTCCGTGAATTGCACCCCTCTGGGGACCCCACGCACGTAGAATCACACGCACTTGTCCCCTAGCGACAGGCTTGTTTCACGGAGCACACTGTGCTCGTTCGTGTTGTGGCCTGTGTCACAGTCTCCTTCCTTTCTAAAGCTCAAGAACATTCCCAAACTAATTTATTAATTACTCTTTTTTTTCTCTTTTTTTTTCTTTTTTTTTTATTTCAGCATATTATGGGGGTGCAGATGTTTAGGTTACGTATGTTGCCCTTGCCTCCCTCCCCCGCCAAGTCCGAGTTTCAAATATGTCCATCCTTCAGGTGGTGTGCATTGCACTCTTTGTGTATGCAAATACCCGTCCCCTCCTCCCCTCTCCCCCCTGCCCAACATCCAATAGATGTTATTCTTATATGTTCACTTATGTGTTGATCAGTTAATACCAATTTGATGGTGAGTACATGTGGTGATTGTTTTTCCATTCTTGGGATACTTCACTTAGTAGAATGCGTTCCAACTCTATCCAGGAGTATACAAGAGGTGCTATATCACCATTGTTTCTTAA
>CAUYRB010017705.1:0-13370 GCA_963574695.1 Propithecus perrieri | reverse complement strand
GCTAATTTTTTCTATACATTTTTAGTTGTCCGATTAATTTATTTCTATTTTTAGTAGAGACGGGGTCTCGCTCTTGCTCAGGCTGGTTTCGAACTCCTGAGCTCAAACAATCTGCCCGCCTCGGCCTCCCAGAGTGCTAGGGCTTCTTAGTTTTGACAACGTATTGTGATAATGTGAGACGTTAACAACAGGGGAAGTGAGGTGAGAGGTGTATAGAACTCCCTGCACTATCTGCGCAACTTTTCTGTAAATCTAAAACTATCGTACAGTTAAGATGTTTATTTTTAAAAAAGCACATGAGACCAAAGTCTGGTTTTCTGATTTTGCCCCTTACTAGGTAGGTGACTTTGGGTGAGAGATTAATCTTCTCTGATTTTTAGTTTCTTCATCAGGAAAATGTGAATTACCATAGTTCTATTAATATTTCAATAGCTTGATGGAAGGATTAAATGATATCATGAAAATAAATTGCCTAGCACAATACCCAGAAGGGAGTAAGACCTCAATTTACATAAGGTGGTTAAGGGTGAGCTGGGACCAGGCACTCTGGAAATCTTGCAACTTTTTGGCAAACCCCATGTGCCCCATGTGACCACCCCATGGTCAGGAGCTGTGTGGCAGGCAGTAGAGTGAGCAATGGGGCCAGTAGGCAAATCCGCAAAGCCTGGTGACGTCCGTCTCCTACTCACTCCTTTGCTTGGTTGCACAGTGCTCAGCATGAATGAACAGGGCTAAATCGAACTTGAACTGGAGAGCTAGAGGAATCACATGTACCTGCTCACCAAACCCCAGCTGAGACCCCTCCATATGCCTTTGCTGGTTCCAAATTTTGCCCAGTAGGGAGGCCCCAGTAACAGTGGTAGGGAGGAGCATTTCCCATGCTCTTCAATTACATTCTGTTCTGGTTAACCCACCCTTCCAGTCGCAGCCCCGCCTCTCTAGCATTCCTCAACTTCAAATTAAGTTTATGGCCAAAGTCCCCTTGGGGCCAGAGATGGGTAAGCTCTTTAGACCAAGGACCTGAGGGTGTTCACCCACCTGGGAATAGACACTGCAGATGGTCAGGTTATGGCCATAAAATCCTCAGCAGGTCTTGGCGGGCAGGACTGAGGCGAGGATTCTGGCTAAGAGGGCTGCGGCTCTGTGACTCTGCCAACCCTCCCCAGAGTCTGTGCCTAAGTAATAAAAGGGTGGAGAAGGGAGAGAAGTAGCCACTGACTTCCATGTGCAGACAGACACTGGCATTTATTGCAGGCTTATCACTAACGTCTTCCAGTCACTAGATTTCATAACAAACAGTTATTGGAGGGACAGAAGGGAAGCAAGACCTAAGGGAAACTGAAAAGGAGAAAAACACCAAAAAAAAAACCAAAAAAAAAACCATTTTATGAAGGGCCTCTCTTGAGCTCTCTTCTCAGAGAATTCTTGTCCTCTCAAAGTATTAACATAGAAGCTTCAAGATAAAATTTATTCTCATTAATATTAATTAAAAATGAATATGCATAATGTATGCACTTGTCATGGGGTAGTGTCAGTGTGGGCTGAAGGAGGTGGTGGCAGGAAGGAAGGGGAAGAGCACGAAGGGCGGACCTGGTTTGGACATGAACTTGGCTGGGAGGTGAAGGGTAACTGTGTTCAGAATCACATGTAGCAAAATTTCATCATCTTTTCCAACTGATAACAGAAATGCTATTGCTTCTTTGTGTATTAATTTGTTTCTAGCTATTTTACTAAATCCACTTACTAATTTCAATACTTTAAACCAATTCTTTTTTGCATTTTAGTATTGAAACTGTATCATCTCCAAATAAAGATTTTTGTTTCTTCCTTCTTTCTTATTTCTATTTCATATCTTACTGCATTGGAAAGAATTTTCAAAACAATAAATAATAATAATAATGATAAAGTGGGCATCATTGTCTTGAAAGGAGTGCCTCTCATGTTTCTCCTTGAATTTGATTTGGTTTATTTATTTATTCATTCATTCATTCATTCATTCATTCACTGGAGATGAGATCTTGCCCTGTTGCCCAGGCTAGAGTACAGTGGCATCACTGTAGCTCCCTGCAACCTCCAACTCTTGGACTCAAGTAATCCTCCTGCCTCAGCCTCCAAAGTAGCTGGGACAACAGGTGTGTGCCACCACACCTGGCTAATTTTTCTATTTTTTTGTAGAGATGGGGTCTTTCTATGTTTCTCAGGCTGGTTTTGAACTCCTGGCTTCAAGTGATCCTCCTGCCTTGACATCCCAAAGCGCTAAGAATACAGGTGTGAGTCATTGCACCTGGCCCTGACTTGGTTTAGACGAACTATTCTTTTTCACATCATGTCATTTTCCCACATAGTGATTCATCTCTTCTCCTCTCTGCCAATTAAACTCTTATTCTATAATACGAAAATCATCCGAAGTCCCACCGCTCTCTCCCAGGGTGCACATGTAAATGGACACCTAGCTGATCTTAGTGTAGTTCTTTATAGTTCACAGAGGACTTTCACACACAGATTCTCATTGGACATTCTTGAGAGCCTATGAAGTAGATATCGTGACGACTTCCCTTTTACAGATAAGGAAAGTCAGTCTTTGTGTAGTTAAGCAACCTGCCCACGAACATACAGTTAAATTGACTACAGTTTTGCATTTCAGGGAAAAGATTTTCATATGCCAAGGAATTGCAAGAGTTGAGACAGTCCAAATTGTCAATATCCAACTTACAAAATAAGGTATTAAAAAGCATTTTCAGGCTCAGCAATATCAACGGGTTCAGCCCAGAATTCTGCAGATTCACCAAACGAGGAAATATTGGGTAAGCTTAGCCACAGAAAACCCATTTCTTCTCAAGTTATTGCTGCTCACAGTGCCATCCATTCATCCCTGCTCTGAAATGTGGAGATCTGAAAAAAGATCTCACCAACCATTTGCAAGATTGGACATTGGAGCCTACCCTATCAGTTACTGATCTTGGACTAGACTCTTTATGTCTCAGATGGGGTAGACAGTGGGGTAAGGGAGGCGTGGTAATATTCCCAGACTTGCCAATCCCCACAGGACTGTAACTGAGCCTGAAATAAGAAAGTATCAGAGACTGTACAAACTGTAAAGTGCTGAAAAGGATTATTTTGACATTCTATAATAATATATGTCTCATCTTCTGTTAGATTGTGAGCATTTTGAGCATATTTGTCTTGTTTCTCCACCTACCTGCTTAGCCAAGCACCTATCACATTGTTTAGAGGATTGTTTTAGTAAATGTTTGTACACCATTTTTTTATTAAGGTATCGTATATATAACATAAATGTTAGCATTTTAGCCATTGAAGTGTACAGTTCAGTGGCATTAAATACATTCCTTTGTCGTGCAAACACCATCATCATCCATTTCCAAAATTTTTCCGTCTTCCCAAACAGAAACTTTGTACCTATTAAATATCTCCCCAAAACCCTAGCCCCTGAAAAGCACCCTTCTGCTTTCTGTCTCTATGAATCTGACTATTCTACGTACCTCATGTAAGTATATGGACTCCTTATACTTCTCATATAAGGAATCACATAGTATTTTTCCTCTTGTGTCTGGCATATTTCACATTGCATAATGTCTTTAAGGTTCATCCATGTTGTATCATTTTTAAATATATAAGCTTTTTATAATTACACAGCTCCCAACTTTGATCAGAAATGCAGACTAGAATCAAATGTCCAAGTAGGAAGACAGAAATCTTTAGAGGTTTTAGGGAAGGAGAACAAAGACAGAAGTAAGCTGGCACTCTCCAGGCCAGGGAAGATTGAAGCAAGGGTGTGGACTGGGATGGGCAGCTGGTGGGTGATGGGGTGGAAGGGACTACTCCAGCCCGTGGTGTGACCCCTGCCTCTCACCAGGAAAGCCCCCTGGATCCACTTCCAAAGCTTCCATTATGACCCAGATCAAGAAATGTTATCCTGGGGTCTGTGAGCTCCTAGGAGGTCTGTAGATGGACTTGGGGGTATGCATGAAGTCTCTAAAATCATATATAGTACTTTGAGCATGCGTGTGTATGAGGGGACAAGGTCCATAGCTTTAATCAGATGCTCTCTCAGAGATCAGCTTAAGTGACAATTCCTCTGGAGAGCCTGCCTGGATCTCACCTCCGTATTTCCTCAGCACTCGGTACTTCCTCTGTGTTAGCAAGGATCACACTGTATTAAATGTCTTAGGTATTCATTAGTCTCCCTCACAACACCACAGGAGGGAAAAACCGTGCTTGTCTTCCTTGGTGTCCAGGTTTGGCGTCTGGTATGTAACAGGCACTCGGCACATATTTGTTGAATGAGTGAATGAATGAATGAATGAACTTCTCAGGAAGAAAACTCTGGAATGCCAAGGCTCTAGGTTTTTCTTTCAGAGGAATTACCTGGTTTCTGGATTTCTCATTGGCCCCTATTAACAAGGTCAAGTGGCAAAGATTGCAGTCAAAGCTGTAGAGCTCCTCAACTGGCATAGTATAATCAGACCTCAGCCACCAAAGGACCTGAGAAGTCTGGGTCTACAGTAGCTAATTACCCGATCTCTGTTATCCATACAGCCTTCTCCATCCCTTCCTCTCCCACATACATCGCTGCTCGTAACTGTTACAAGCTTGTCATTTAGATCAGTAGCTTAACCCCAGCAACTATAGTTATCTCTCGTCGGACCACTCATGCCTCTGATGCTTCTGTTTACTCTTCGTGGATGGAGTCAGGGAGGCAGCCACTGAGTCTAGCACTTTGGTTCTGAACACTGCTTGCCATGCCTTCTGTCTTATGGTTTCAGAGTCTTTATGCCTGCTCGTGTACATATTAATCAGATAATTAATAGAGACCAGGCGTGGATGAGCAAATATAACAGACCAACAAGGAAGGAGCCTGATAAACCCCGAGAAACTTTGTGTAGACCAATGGGTCTCACCTACCTGCTCATTGAAATCAACCGGGATGCTTGAAACAAGGCCAATACCTGGGTTCCACCCCAAACATCTAAATCAGAATCTCTGGAGGTGGGCCTAGGCATTGTAGTTTGCTTTTTAAGCCACAGGTAGGGTGACCAACTGTTCCAGGTTGCCCAGAGCTAAGGAAGGGTTTTCCTGGGCCTTACATGCTAAAACCAGGACGGCCTAGGCAATTCAAGTTTGTCACCCTAGCAGGTGATTCTCATGTGCAGCTAGCACTGAGAACCACTGATACTGATTTTGTTGTTGTTGATCAAGAAGTTTGTATTATGAATGCTTTTTGGTTTTGCCCACCTGAGAGCAATGAAAAAAAAAGGTCTTGATTTAAGTCATGGCTTTGTCACTTCTAAGTGACCTCTGACAAGTAACTAGATCTCTCCGAGGCTGGATTTCTTCATCTGCAAAATGGAAGTGATAAAACCTACCTCACCAAACTATTAAATAGTTACGAGTCTGGATTGCAAACAACAGAAACAATTTTTAGCTAACTTTAGCAGAAAAGGAATTTATTGGAAGAGATTAAATAGTTCACAGACTCGATGGGGAAGGTGGAGAAGCTGGCTTTGGATGGTCAGGATCTAAGAGAGAAAGACACGTCCAAGACACCTCACCCCAACATAACATACACAGCAAAGGTCTACTTAGGACACCACCAGGTCCTGCAGTCCTGGACTCTTAACTCCGCTGCAATTTCATGAATAATTTCTAATTGACCCCAAGACTTTGAATTCCTTCCCTCAAAAGCCGGTTCCAGGCTGAACACCTAATGGGCTGCATTAGGTCACACAGCACACTCGAGTCACTTGGGGTTAGGGAGAGGAGCCATCTGACACACTTTTAAGGAAGGCAAGTGGAAGCACTTGGAAAAGAGTAAAACCCTACACTTCGGGAGTTCTCCATTCTGGTTTCACAGCAGGATTGTCTGGGGACCTTTAAAAAGATCAGAATCTCAGGATTTGGACAAGAGAAATCTTCTTTCTGAATGTACTGGGTGATCTTAAACTTATTAATGTCTGAGAACTATTGTGCCAGAGACACACCTGGTCCTTTTCTATATTGAAAAAGGTTGAGGGTGGATGTCAGAAAAACCTTTTATCTTGTAATCTTGCTGAGGCAGAGTCAGTGTTTTGGGGAAAAAATGACCAGCGTGACTTAAGAAACATGTTTGCCTATGATTCCCTGATTCTTATCCTTTATATCTACTTTGTTTTCTTTTCCAGGCTAATTTGCCCAAGATATCTTCAGGGTCCGATAGGGATTGCCCTCCCTCCAGGAAAGGTTGGCTACCTGATAGGAACCCTGAGCCTAGTAGGTGAGAAAGCAATTTTCCTTTACAGAACCACCCACGCCCTCAGGTGCTCCTAAGCACTGGGTCCCCAAAAGCTCACTGTTGTAGCTGCTGTCAAGATTGGTGAGGGGCTGGTTGGTGTTTGGTTGACTGAACCTCTTTGTAAGACACCACAAGTCCAGGCTGAGCTTCCAAGGAAGGTGGAAGACTCTGTTGACCAACGAACCTGGAGTCCATTGTTAGTATTTATGGGAGGAGATTATATGTTCATGAGACTTACCATTCTAGTGGATAGGATTTCATGAGGCCAAATCACAGAGGTAAAGAGAATGAGAACTAAAGGAGTTGGATGTTCTTTTAGAAGTACTTTTGAACTATAGTGTGGTAGACAGAGGAATTGTCCTCTTGCACTCTAAAAAAATATTTCCACTGAAATATTTGGGACCAGTCATCTCAAATCACTACTGTATGTTTTTACTCTGAGAACTACCAAGGAAACACTGGCAAATTATTTATGTCTAGATCTTTTACCGCCCCCTACTCCGTGCAAACCAAAATCTACCTTTACCAAATCTCAGCTTTACTATAATTCATGTTGTAATTAATTAAAAACCCCTCACTTTTAATTATTTTCATTTTAGACCTAGATTGTGATTTCTCTAAGGAAATCGAGAACATTTTTTTCTCCTCAAAAATATTTCCAATCAAATTTGTTCAGAGGAAAGTTACATTTTGGGGAATACAATCAGCCCTCCATATCTGTGGCTTATGCATCTGTGGATTCGACCAAACTCGAATCAAAAACAGTCCAGAAAAAAAAGGCTGATTGGGTCTTTACTAAACATGTACAGACTTTTTTCCTTGTCATTGTTTCCTAGAGAGTACAGTATAACAATTATTTACATGGTATTAGGTAATATAAATAATCTAGAGATGATTTAAAGTATACAGGAGGATGCGGTTATATGCAAATACTACAGTGTTTTATATCAAGGACTTGATCATCTGAAGATTTTGGTGCCTGTGAGAGACCCTGGAAGCAATCTCCCAGGAATACCTAAGGACAACTGTATTTCCACAAATAGCTAGTCCTAGACATTTTATATTGATGCTCCTAATTTTAGATTTCTGGATATAAATTTTCCTGCTTATTACTGAATTTTAGGGGTGTCATTATTTGGCTCTTTTTGCCTCCTATAAACTGAATTTCCCTATAATTATAGCTTTAAAAATGTATTTTTTTTTAAATTCTAAAGGGACTAGGTTCTTATCGTAAAAATTTGGAAAAAAAAGATAGAAAAGATTATGAAAGAAACTAAACTACTAAATCTACCATCCAGACAAAAACCACAGGTAATATTTGGGGTATATTTTTTCTTTTTTTTCTTAATTGAGACAATGCTATACACTAAATATTATATTCTGATTATTTCAACTGTCAGGAAAAATTGTAAAAGACTTTAAAAGGGGAAAAAAAGAAACAGAAAAAAAATCAGACAGTGTCCTGTCTAATGCACATCTCTGCATAGCAATGTAAATCACTCTGGTCCATAGATATGCAAATGATTTCTGGTGCTGGAGGGACAAATGCCTTCCAAATCCCCAAGTGGATAAAGTCAGTTTTGTATCTATTTATAAATTCATTAAAATATTCCTGATTGACCTATTCATGTGGGATTCTTTGAATTCTCTTTTCAACTGGCTATAATACCTTGCTGCTTCCCTCATTAATTAATGAGTGAAATTAAATCTTGATGAGTGTTCACCTTATATTTGCAAGAGTCACAATTTTACCTTTAAAAATGTTATCCTTTAACATAACTGACATTATAGCATAAGCATCTATTTCTTAGAATTATTCATGACTATACACTGTAATGGCTCTATGACACTGTCATGTGAATGCATGGCAATATATTCATCTGTCCCCTAGTGTTCAAATGTTCTACTGATCCTCACGTGCCCAATATTTAGATTGTTTACATAGCTTCCCCTTTATCTAAAAAAGAATGCAATGAACATCTTTGTGCATAGATCCTCATCCACGTTTTTTTCCCCTATGATAGATTTCTATGAATAGAACTATGGAGCTGAAGGATATTAATATTTTTAAATTTCTTGAAAGGTATTGCCAAGCTGCTTCCTGGTAGGAGATACTTCTGCCAACAGTTGTGAGACTACTCTTCTCATTAAACTGTCACCAATATTTAGCATTATCATTTAAAAGCTTTGGGAAGTTAATAGACAAAGGATACTTTGTTTTGGATTTCAAAAATTATTTTTTAAAATTATGGTAAGAAACACATAACATAAAGTTTACCATCTTAACCATTTTTAAGTGTACAGTTCTGCAGTGTTAAGTATATTCACGTCGTTGTGCAACAGAGCTCCAGAATTTCTTCATCTTGCAAATGTTAGATCCATTTCATTGCTTTGATTTTCTTCTTTAGTGACTTCAGTTTTATAAATGACTGTCCTTTACATCCCCCTCCTCCTTTTTTCTCCTTTCTTTATCTTGTTTTCATTTCCATAGTTATTTTCCTGTCTTCCTTTCCAGCTGGCCTCCCATCTCAAGTGTTTACTTTTCTTCTCTTTCTTAACTGCAGCCCCTGATGACTTTCTTACAGACATTTATACCCCTGTAATCATGACCCGGGCCACGTTCCAGCAGCCCACACACTCCTCATTCCCTTTACCAGTCAGTACTTCCTCCCAAACCGGTCAATACTCCTCCTTCCCCCCATCAAATGTAACCACTTTTCTGACTTCTCGTTAATTTTGGCCTTTCTTGATATTAATATGCATGAAGTCAGACAGTATGTAATATTTTGTCTGGCTTTTTTTCCTAAATAATATGTATACAAGATTAAATGTACATAATAGTAGTTTATTTTATTGCTGACAACAAATATTCCCGGAGTGTCTACGGTGTGATGGGCTTTGCAATAACAATCTCGAACAATAAAGGCTGCGGTTAATTCTGGGTTCTTTCTGATGCCCAGCATGGGTGATATCCTATATACAGGTAAATACAAAACCAGAGCAATGGAAACGCGTTGAATCACCACCCCCACAGGCTTGCTGAAGCCAGACAGATAGCCCCTAGGATGGTGCTCGGGACTGTGGTGAGACTGACTTCAATGATGCAGCTCGCAAAGCAGTGGTTTTAAGTGCATCGGGATCACCAGAGGGGCTCCTTGAAACACAGCCTGGGGGGCCACGACTCCCAGAGTGTCTCATTCTGTAGGTCTTGGGTGGGGCCTGACAATTTGCATTTCTAACAAGTTCCCGGAGGGTGCCGATGATGCAGGGACCACACTGTGAAAACCACTGCCTGCATGGTGCCAGGTTGATGTGGTTCTGTTACCACACCCCTCAACAGCATCTTCGTGGGTGGCAGCTCATGTATTCTGCATGTTTTCTGGGAAGGCCTGAGGCTGGCTCAGATAAATTCTGCTGCCTGAGGGTGCCTGGCCAGAGGTCTCTCAGGCATTTGTGCTGGGGATGGCTCATCACAGATCTCTGGGTCCAGAATTGGTATTGAGGAAGCTGGGCTCAGGAGAACAATATTGTCACCTCTGCTGCTTTTTTATGTTTTCATCTACATAATCATCTTCAGTATTGTTAAGGATGGACACTTGGTCCAGCTTATAGCTTCCAGAAGCCCTTGGTGACCACACTTGGCTAAAGGTCCAAGATACCTCAAGGGGGGCTGGGCCCCTGCTATTAGGAGTGAAGGGCAGCAGAACCTTTCATTGGCTTCAGATTCTAGAATTTCTCAGATCAGGCTGCTGAAGGATATGCCCGAGAATCCAGTGGACTTCAGAGAAGTAGGTGTGTGTGCCAAGGGACGGGATGTTTTCTGTGGCATCATGGTGCTGCTGGCCCTTCTCCCCTAAGTCCCAGATCATCCTGTCCTGTTCTTGCCCAAAGAGTGTCCTCTCCAAGAGGTAATCCTCCTGGTGAAAAGACAGTCTTCTCAGGGTGGTTTCCAGGTTGCGGGACCCAGGTGTGCCTGGGGTACCCAGCTTCTTATTCTGGTCTTCATTTCCCAGATGGGAAGACTTGAGGACCTACCATGTCTATGACGTTGACATTGCCGATGCCTCTTGGCAACGGGAGTTGGGTGGGAGGGGATGGTTTTGATCAGCTGGGTGTGAAGGGATCCCAGCAGAGGAGCCTGGGACATGCAGGAGGAAGGGGTCAGACACCAAGTCTTGGTGACTTAGTTGTGTCTTACAGTCTCTTGCTCACACCTCTGGAGGGTTGTGTCTTGAAATTCTATTTTTTCCAATGGCAGTTTCTTGCTCTGCGGCCAAGTTGTTCATAAGAAATAGATTCAGTGAGGCATGAGGTGTTTGGCATGGTTTGTTCGGAAGACTTTCATTTTTTGTTGGGTCTCATGAAAGCATTTCCATGCACACTGCATCCTACATACTTCCCAGCCAGCCGCATAGTTCATAGCTCGTGGGCGGCTGGTCATCTTGAAAAGCCCCTGGGGGCTGGATGTTTTACAGTAACAAATTAAGAATGGTCTAACTTCAGAAAATATTTAAAGTGGAGGGCTCTTCCAACCCACAAACCAAAATTCTTTACTTTCTTATAAAAATTAGATTGCTCTTAACATTGGCTGAGCTTATGGATTTTGGAGGAGAATTATGATTTCGCAGGACCGAAAAGACCTATCGGTGGAAACTGAAGCCCTTTGGCTGGGTCAGGGGTAGTTCACCAGAACTAGCCCAGCGGTGCACAGCGCCACCTGGTGGTGAGCCCGGACCACAAGGGTCTTCCTTCTGAAAAGCGTGAGACTGCAGATTGGCGGCTGGACCACGAGAGGGTAAAACACCCCCTCGGGTGAGCTATGACAAAGTCTGGGAGCAGATGCTGCACATGTACGTCCTCTCTGGTTTCTGAGGTCTTGCCTCTCTTAGCTTACAGTTTCCTCTTCTGTACAATAAAGGGCAACCAGGCGAACTTGAGGTTCCCTTTCTAGACTGTTTATGCGGATCAAAATCCCCTTCTACAGCTTCCCCTGATGCTTCCTCTTTCTCTATTTGCAAGAAAAGAAAATAATAACATGAATGTCTTTATTATGAAATGAGAATTTTGTTCTTAATTAATTCACGTTGTTGGAGAGTGCTTCGATGTAAGATTTATTTGGCAGAAGCGTAAGTTGCGTACGGATTGCATAATGAGCTTCTAAAACAAGCTTCTAAAACAAGCATGCTTAGGAAACAATGAGAGAGAGAGCTCCTTTTTTCCTGCTATTATTTTTCTGAATCGTGGAAACCACATTACAGAATACTGGAAAATGGAAGGAAGAGTATCATGTCTATATCCCAGCCCTGTGAGCAGGCTTCCGCGTGCTGCAGTTTCTGATTCGTGTTGTTTCACACCTCATTCAGGCGCTATCTTCTGCGGCTGGCCATAAAATATCATTTTCTTGGAAATACAGTCAATCAAGCAAGAAAGTAAAGTGTGAAAGTCCAAATGATTACTTAAAACAGTTCCTTTGCTAGAGTGATCAAGAGTGCCCATTACTCAGCAGTGTTGGATATTAACAATATTTTCCATTTTGTCCATCTCATGGGCAATAATAACTATTAATAGATGTTTGGTGTTCATTTCTTGTACTACCTCTGAAAACGAACAGTTCGTGTTTATTGACTGTTTATATTTCTCTATGAATTTTTGTTCCTAGCTTTTGCCTGTTTATATTTGTTTATATATTTCTTTCTTACAATTTTGGAGTTATTTATAGATTAGTAATTATACTTTGTCACATCTTGCAAATATTCTATCCCAGTTTATCACTTATCTTTTGGCTTTGTTTATTTTATTTTAAGTGCTTATGTGGTTGAACCCATCAATTTTCCCTTTATGGATTCCAAGTTTCCAGGTTTTCTTAATAGGGCTAACCCTGCCCTGAGGGTAAACAAATGTTATCATTTCTTTGCTGCTATTTTAATAGTTTATTTTTTTTTTTTGTATTTGTGTTTTGAATCTCTGTGGAATTTACTGTTTGTAGTGTGAGGCAAGATTCTAACTTTATTTTCTTCCAGATGGAGAGCCACCTTCACCCCCAGCTTTTTCGGAGACAGTATAAATTGCCACAACCTTCTTGGAGAGCAGTCTGGCTATAGCTACTTATTTAAAATGCACATACCCTTTGATCCTGCAATCCTACTTCTGGAAACATATACTGGTACTTTTATAGAAATAAAAATACCAGTATATAAAAATTTATAATGTAACGATGTACATTGTATCATTTCTTTTATAATAGCCCCCCAAAATCTGGAATCTGCTTTAGTGTATGTGGGAATGTTTGAATAAATTATGGCAAATCCACACTATGAAATATTATGAAATTATTTAACAGAATACTGTAGATCTCCACATTGACTTAGAAAAGTGTTCGGATATACTGTTAAGTGGAAAAAGCAAGTGACATGTCATTTAAAAAAACTGTATGTGTACACATGTCTGTATATGGATAGAAAAAACTATAAAAGCATATGCATCATAAGGTTATCATTAGTTTCCTCAAGGGGAGAGAATTGAAAAGGGGTTGGAATATAGGGGATGAAGATTATAAAGTTTTATTTTATAGAGGTGTATTTTTTGAAATATAGCAAATCAAGAAAGAAATCATATTACTAACTGGTTAATTATCCAAAAAGAAGGCTGGGCATGGTGGCTCATGCCTGTAATCCTAGAACTCTGGGAGGCTGAGGTGGGAGGATCCCTTGAGGTCAGGAGTTCGAGATCAGCCTGAGTAAGAGCAAGATGCTGTCTCTACTATAGAAAAAATTAGCCGGGCGTGATGGTGGGACCCTGTAGCCCCAGCTACTCGGGAGCCTGAGGCAGGAGGGGTCGCTTGAGCCCAGGAGTTGGAGATTGCTGTGAGCTAAGCTGATGCCATGCCACTCTAGCCCGGGCAACAGAGCAAGACTCTGTCTCAAAACAAACAAACAGGCCGGGCGCGGTGGCTCACGCCTGTAATCCTAGCTCTCTGGGAGGCCGAGGCAGGCGGATTGTTTGAGCTCAGGAGTTCGAGACCAGCCTGAGCAAGAGCGAGACCCCGTCTCTACCAAAAATAGAAAGAAATTAATTGGACAGC